>CM061753.1:35917583-36135129 GCA_030979885.1 Lolium multiflorum
AAGGCCATACAAACACAGGCCAGGTGCTATGCGTGCTACTCTGGTTGCCGAACGGATTGAGTCCATCGGTGCTCATACCCAGCCTGATGTTCCTTGCGTCGCCCCCGAACCTAGGGAAGGCGATGTCCAATGTTTGCCACTGTCCAGCGTCTGAAGGGTGTGTCACATATAGCCCATCTCCGGATCTTCTTCGGGCTTCTGCCTTTCCGCGTGCCATTGCATGAGCTTTGCTTCCTTAGGGTCCATGAAATACCGCTGCAGACGGGGAGTGATAGGAAAGTACCATACCACTTTTCGAGGTACCTTCTTGTTCCCAACCTTGTACCGTCCGTGGCCGCACACCGGACATGTGGTTCTGTCCTTGTACTCGCACCTATAAATCACACAATCATTAATGCAGGCGTGGTATTTTTCGTGCGGTAGGTCAAGGGGACACACGACTTTCTTGGCCTCCTCGATACTACTTGGCAATGTGTTCCCCTCCGGGAGACGATCGTGCCAGAATTTTAAGTTCTTCCTGAAGCTGGAATCGGTCCACTTGTTCTGCGTCTTCATCTGCAGGTAATCAAGCGTTACATGCAAGCGCGTATCCTGCGGACGACACCCAGGAAAGATCGGAGTCATCCCGTCTTTCTCCATTTGCGACAGCTTGGCTCTCTCTCTAGCTGCAACTCTATCGTTGCTCGTCTCCTGGAGGAGAAGATCTTGAACATGAGAGTCCCGCAAGGCCGAAATTAGCGGGGTCGCGCCGGAATCTTCTTCTTCATCATGATGATCTTCTCCGCCGGCATCTTCTTCTTCATGATGATCTTCTCCGCCGACTTCTTCTTCATGATGATAGTCTTCTTCATGATGATAGTCTTCTTCATGATGATAGTCATCTCGCTCGACATGGTCTTCATGCGCACCATTTGATGGGGCCGGCCGCGCCTGGTTGTCTTGCATGAAACCGCGCCTCAGCAGGTGCTCCTCCAGTTGTCCGGAATCAGGGTTGATCCAACGCTCGAGTTTGCATGATCGACACGGACATCTTATCTGGCGCCTATTGTTCCGAATCATGTCCTCCTTCGCGTCTATCTTGTATCTAGAGATTCGAGCGGAACTCATCGAGAGGACCATGCTTGCCTGCAAATGGTATACATAGAACAGGAAATTAGAACCGCAACAAATGCACACACATGCATGGGCCGTACCTCTCCTCAAGGTATTACATGGAGCGGAAAAATTCGGCATGACCTCTCCTCAAGGTAGGACATATGGGTAGTGCAAAATTTGCCGAAACGGAAATGAATCAACATTTCGGCCATGCACCACACCGGCACACACACAAGCGCTTCACCTGCAACAAGCATCCATACACACGAGCCACACAAGATCTACAAGCATATGCATGTCTCCTCCAAGCATATGTATGTCTCCTCCAACTACTCACCTTGTAGATTCGATACCGAGACGAGACCGCGATCGATTAGTTCGAGAGGAGGAGAGAGTATGGAGAGCCTTCTCGTCAACTCCAATTAAGTATCAACCAAAGTAAGTGCAATAAATACCCAAGAAAGTGAAAAGTAGAGCCAAAATGGTATGAGAGAGAAGGGGGACGAGCTAGATGGAGGAAGAAGAATGGCTTGTGTAGTGTGGTAGGTGGGAGGTTGGCTCACTTTTGTAGATACGGTTCGCTAATTACGTGGCGCACCGAACACGTGCACAGAATCTTATTTCGTGGCGCATTAAGGCAACTGCGCTGAGTGACTTATTTTTGTGGCGCACTTGCGATGCGCACGAATAAGGTATTTGTGGCGCACGGTGAATCGTGCGCCATAGAAATAGTAAAACCAATGATTGGGGGTGACAGGTTGTGGGGCCCGCCAAGTTTTGTGGCGCATGGTTGGGTCGTGCACAAAATTAAGCTATTTCTGTGCGCACATGCCTGGTGCGCCACAAAATTCATTTCGTGGCGCATTTTCTCAGTGCTTGCAGAATAGGTCCGCCTATAAAGGTTTTCCTACTAATGCTTCCCCTACTTCTGGAACACTCCCCCTTGTTCACTTACGTGCTTTCCCTTTTTCGGGATCTAACTCAATCACTATAAAATTATCCTGATAATCTCTCACACCATAGTGAAAATTACGATATTGATCTATGTTATCTTGGTCTATCTCCGGATCACATCTCACAAAATCCGAGTCATTACCCATGGATGATTCAAAACGCCAACGGCCCACACCCAGCTGACCACGCCGCTGCCAGGCCCGACCCTGCGCCTCCATCCGGCCGCCGCTCCCCTGGCCCCGCCACTCTTCACGCGCGCCCGCACCCAGCGGCCCCGGCCTCTACGCGCTACGCCCGCGCCATCTGCTTCCGTCAGCAGCGCTCGCACCAGCCACCACGCCGTCCGCACGCGCGCGCCTCCGCCCAGGCCAAACCACCACCGCACCTCGCCCATAGCAGCTCGCCTGGCCCCGCAGCACCCGCCTCGCCGCGGCCAAATCCAGCTAGCCCAATTTCAGCAGCCCAGCCACCAGGCCAATTCCTCTTTTCCCTCATCGCGCAAAATTTTCCAGCCACCATAGCAGAAATTTCCCAGAAATTTTTTAGACCGGTACTTCCGGCCATGATCAGCGGTACTACTGCCCAGCGAAACTTCCGCCCAACTTCCGCTCTTGTTTCGAAAACATCAGTTTTCCTCGCAGTAACTCTCTGGTTCCAATTCAGTCATTTCCGGAACTTGACCGAAACAAGGTTGGTATTACCTGCCGACGCAATTTTTGAACCCAGTTTTGACCCAATTTTAGCAATTTTTGGACACCCAACTTTGACCCAACTTTTGACAATTTTACGAAGCCCGTTTGACTTTAAATTTTGACCATAATCTGACACCATTTTGACTCCAAAATTTTGACAACTTCGACCGCTCGTTTTGATCGAAAATTTTCGGGCATTGACTTTTGTGTCCGGATTTTGTCGTGGAGTGCATCGGTTGTCTAATTCGCTTCCGCGCCTACATCAACACCGTGATGACACCGTTGGCACCCCGGATTCCGACGTAACTTCGACACCATCATCGACATCACTTCGATCATCGCAAGTTCATGTGCTTGACGGACGCTGCAGTCCAGCCCGATTTGACCGGCTCGGCAGCTTCCTATCTTGATTTATGACTATTGAAATGACCAATTGATGGTTTAACCTATTTTTCTATTGAAATTTGTTGAATTCTTTGGTACCTTCCTGATTTACAATTTTTTTTGTTGGTATGTCCCTATACAACCTATTCTTTCAAGCTGAAAATTGAGTTGAATTACTCATGGAGGCGAAAATAATTTTCTATAGGACTTTGTATAAGTGTGTAAATGCAGATAATATTTGAGAATTTACCAACATGAAAAGATACATATTTCCGGAATTTTCATACTGGAAGTTGATATGAAACTATTCGTTGTTGGGAGTATGAAGTCTTTTAGTTTATTGACATATCCAAATGTTTAGGACCACATGCCATCACTTGAAGTGGAAACCTTTTAATTTGACAAGCTTGGGGATAAAACTCTTAACGATGTTATCTTTAAATTCAGATGTAGCACATGTTACCGAGGAGTTATTACATTGATGATTGCACAGACGGTTCTTATCGTACTATGCCACTTTCGCTTAAACTGATTCAGAAAAAATCACATTACATATTTGTAAGCTTGCTTACTTTTGTTTGTAAGTAGGTGGATGTATGCAGAGTGTAAATTAAATTGTAGTTCCTGATTGTATTGGGAATCGTTGGTTTTCATTGCTGACTTCTCTGTTCTATGCTGGTAGCCAGTTCCTCGGAAAGAGGAGGACGAACTGAAGGTGATCTTGCAAGGTTTCCTTCATAAAGACAAAGCCATCTGGGCTGAACGGAACGTAAATCCTGTTAAGATAGGTCTAGTGTATATCTTGTATAGGAATACATCTGTCGATACATGTACGGTTGTACCCTTGTAACCTTGTATGCTGATCATTATATAAAGGAGAGACACGTGAGGGCTGTGCCCCACGAAACCCTAAACTCAAACTTGGTATCAGAGCCTGATCAGCCCACCGCTGCCTCTCAACCCTAGCGCCTCCGATCCGATCTCGGCCGCCACCATGACCAGCGCTTCGCTGCTCCTCTCCACCACCGTCGGCGCCATCGTCTCGCCCCCGGCAGCCACGGTCGCAGCTCCCGCAGTCATCCCCACCACGACCGTTCGTCTCGACCGCAACAACTACATGCTGTGGCGTGCCCTCACCCTCACCAACCTCTCCGGCGCTTCTTTTCATGGGTACCTCGACGGCACCATGGCCGCACCAAGCAAAACCCTCACCGAAGGGGAAGGTGCTGATGCCCGCGTCGTGGACAACCCCGAATACCATCGGTGGTGGACACAAGATCAGAAGGTCCTTGGACTCCTCCTCTCCTCGATGACGGAGGACATCGCGTGCCAGCTACTGGGCTGCTCCACAGCCGCAGCAGCATGGACTGCTGTTCAGTCCATGTTTGGCGCGCAGAACCGTGCCGGGGTTCGGCACCTCAAGCGTCAGATTCGGGCGCTGAAGAAGCAGGACATGACGGCGGGCGAGTATATGCAGAAGGTAAAGGCGCTTGCTGACGCCATGGCCGCCGCCGGCTCTCCTCTCTCCGATGACGATGTCATCGACTACATGTTGACTGGCCTCGAGCAGGCCTTCAACCCCATCGCCGTGTCGCTCAACATGGCGACCGTTCCGGTCACGCTGCCGTCCTTCTACTCCATGGTCTTGAACTATGAGGCGCTCCAATTGTCGCAGCAAGCCGAGGGCGATGAGTGGACCTCGTCCGCGAACGCGGTGTCGCGCCCAGGTCAGACCAATCTTGGTCGACCATCTGGTGGCGCGTCGGGCGGTTATCAGCAGCAGCCCACCTACCAGCAGCAAGATCGTCGCCCGTCAGGAGGCTCCACGGGCAACCAGCAGCAGGATTGGCGCCGCGATGGCGGTGGCCAGGACCGACGCCGCGATGGTGGCGGCAACGGCCGCAATGGAGGAGGCAACGGCGGTCGTCGCTGGCGTCCCAAGTGCTAAATCTGCAAGAACTGGGGACATGAGGCCTCGGAGTGTCGCTATCGCTACGAAGACAACTCTCGCTCCGGCAACACGGCATCAACCTCCTCCAACAACCCTCCGCAATGGATCATGGACTCCGGTGCGACGGATCACCTGACGAGTGATCTTGAGCGCCTTAACATGCATGAGCGCTATGGCGGGACGGACCAAGTGCAAGTGGCCAATGGTGCAGGTTTGTCGATTTCGTATATTGGTCATTCAAATTTAGCCGGTTCATCTCTTAAGCTTCGCAATGTCCTCCATGTTCCACACATTAGCAAGCATCTTTTATCTGTCTATCGTCTTGTTTGCGATAATGACGTCTTTGTTAAATTTCACAAATTGTTTTTCCTTGTTAAGGACAAGGCCACGAGGCGCACCCTTCTTCACGGTAGAAGCCAGGACGGGCTGTACCCCATCCCGTTTAGCCGTGCGTCTTCATCATCCCGCCATGCGTCATCCAGCGTCAAGATTACGCCGTCCCAGTGGCATCAGCGTCTCGGTCATCCTTCGAATAATATAGTCTAGTCTATTGTTAGGCAAAACGATCTTTTGTGTTCTTCCTCTAGTCAAACTTTGGTTTGTGATGCTTGTCAGCGTGCTAAAAGTCGACAATTACCTTATAAAAATTCTTATCGTGTTTCCACTGTTCCCCTTGAGTTGGTTCATTTTGATGTTTGGGGTCCTGCTATTGCTTCATCCGGTGGTTACAAATATTACGTGAGTTTTGTCGATGATTATTCTCGTTTTTGTTGGATCTACCTCCTTAAGCACAAGTCTGATGTTGAGCATGTTTTCTGTTAGTTTCAAGCTCATGTTGAGCGCCTTTTGAACACAAAGATTAGGGCTGTACAATCTGACTGGGGTGGTGAATATCATAAACTTCATCGCTATTTCCAGCGCACCGGGATTTCCCACCGTGTGTCTTGCCCACACACATCTCAGCAGAATGGCATCGCTGAACGAAAACACCGCCACTTGGTTGAGACGGGGTTAGCTCTCTTGGCTCACTCGTCTCTTCCCCTTCGCTATTGGGACGAGGCATTCCTCACTGCCTGCTACCTTATAAATTGCATGCCTACTCCTGTTTTGCATAAGGACACACCCTTCCATCGCCTTCTTGGCGTTCAACCCGATTACACTTTCCTTCGCACCTTTGGTTGCGCATGCTGGCCTAGTTTGCGTAAGTATAATGCACGCAAGCTCGCTTTCCGATCCACTATGTGTGTGTTTCTTGGGTATAGTCCTATGCATAAGGGATACAAATGTCTCGATCGGTCCACGGGACGTATTTATATTTCCCGTGATGTCATTTTTGACGAGTCTGTGTTTCCGTATTCCACTCCCGGTGTTGTCATTGATGTTTCTACTCTTGCGCATGCTATAGCTTCCCCTTCCGATGAACCGGTTACGAGTGTCCATATGCGGAATTATGACCTGTCCTATTTGTCTTCTAATGCACCCGTTTGTGCGAGCTCTCCACCTGTGCAGGTTACCCCAGCGATCGATGTCGCTGCTCCAGCAGGTGTGATCGACGTGCCTGGCTGCACGCCTCCCGAACCATGCACGCCAACCGGGCCGTCGTCTCCGGATCCTCCCTTGCCTTCGCTTGTTTGTAAGTAGGTGGATGTATGCCGAGTGTAAATTAAATTGTAGTTCCTGATTGTATTGGGAATCGTTGGTTTTCATTGCTGACTTCTCTGTTCTATGCTGGTAGCCAGTTCCTCGGAAAGAGGAGGACGAACTGAAGGTGATCTTGCAAGGTTTCCTTCATAAAGACAAAGCCATCTGGGCTGAACAGAACGTAAATCCTTGATCCTGGAGTTGTGTCTGTAGTGTGCAAGGTGTAAAGTACAGAAAGCTTACAATTGTGGTTACCTGCAGATTGACTACAGCATTGTCATCAGCTTCAACACTCTTTAACACTCTTGCCAGGCCCATGAACGCCATCAGAGACTCTCCACTCTCCAGAGATCGTGCCGCTCAGGTAAGATCGATGGCACAGCTTCAGATCTCAAATGGACCACAGTTCTCGTTCATGGCCCATGGCTAAGCGCGGCTTTCCACTTAGCGGCGACATCCTCCAGCGCCTGGCACGACGACCCTTCCGGCGACACAGCGCGCGCCGCCGCTTGCCGCATTTCCTCAGCGCGGCGCCGCACGGCGCTCCCTTTATCCCCCCCCCATGAGCTCCTTGACGGTGGCCGCGACCTCCTCGCGCGCCACGACGCCGCCGTCCTCCCGCTCGCGTAGTCGCAGCGCCACCCCGAGGCTCTCTTCTAGCAGGAGCGCGTTCATCCTCTGCTCCGTGTGCAGCGGCCACGCGATCATCGGCACGCCGGCCACCGCGCCTTCCAGCGTGGAGTTCCACCCGCAGTGGGACACGAAGGCCGCAGTTGCTGGGTGGGACAGCACGCGCACCTGAGGCGCCCAGGCCGCCACAGCGAGGCCCCGTCCCTGGGTCCTCTGCACGAAACCCTGTGGAAGCCACACAAGTGGGTCGTCGTCGTCGGCGCCGGCTCCGAAGGTGTAAGAGCGGCCGTCCAGGCTCGGCATCCGTACCACCCACAGGAACCTGTGCCCGGTCGCCTCTAGCCCCGCGGCAAGCTCGGCCGTCTGCTCCACGGAGAGCGCTCCGCCGCTACCGAACGAGACGAACACCACCGACCTCGCCGGCTGGCCGTCCAGCCACTCGAGCACGGGTGACGCGCCTGCAGCAGCTTCCTCGTCGGATTCTGACCGGACCAGCGGTCCCACGGGGAGCACCGGCGGGAACGCGCCTTGCTCCGCAATCTGCCTGAACGCTTCCGCGGCGGCAGGTTCCATCTCGCTGAAGCTGTTCGCCAGGACTCCATGGGCAAGGCGGTATCGCCGGCCTGCCGCGAGCAGCCGCGCGTAAACCGGCGCCTTGCTAGAACGATACCCCTCCGGCAGGTCTGCGCGGCGCAGTGACAATCCCCCGGGGATCTCAAGAGGATCCGTGAGGGCGCGATATTCGCCAGGGGAAGCGCCCTCGTGGAGCTCCACCAGGCGGTGTATCAAGTAGAGATAGGTTATGTTGGTGGTGATGAATATGTAGGCCGGGACGCCGAGCTCTGTGGCGAGGGGCAGCGCTGTGGAGCAGAGGAAGTCCGGCACCAGTGCGGCGATAGGGGTGGTGGAACTGATGGAGCGGAGCAGGGTGCGGAGGCTCGGGAGGGAGCGGCGGATGAGCTCCACTAGCACGGTGGGACGGTAGGCGTTGGCGGGGAGGTCGTCGATCTGGACGGCGGGGAGCGGGGCGATGGTGACCGAGGCGGGGAGGCTGCTTGGGAGGGATTGCTGTTCGGAGAGGCTGTGGAAGGTGACGAGCGTGGCCGAGAAGCCGTGGTGCTCGACGAGCCGACGAGTGAGCTCGCACAGCGGTATGAGGTGGCCGGCGTCGGGGCTGGCCAGCAGCACGACGTGAGGCCGCACGGTGGGCGGCGCTGGCGCGGAGCCGGCACTCGTCAGCGACTCCATCGCTTGCCTAGCATCAATGCTACCGGGGGCAAGGCGTACGCGGCCGGTTGTTATACGATCGTTTTCAGCACTGTTCTAATGATTGAAGGTCGATGCTACTCCCTACCAAATCTATCTTTAAAATTTAATCATTTCGTCAATGTATTACAACACAGTTACACATGGTGACACCGATAGCTGAAATACGGACACTGATATAAACAGATAGAGACATGACACGGTAAACCGATCACTTTGGAGCTTGTAGAGCATCTCCATCCACGTCCCCAAATCATGTTTGAATAAAACGTCGGATCAACGTTTGAGAGACTCCGCCGCCGTGGTGTCGTTTTTTGGGGCGAGTTTGTTTACAGCCGTGTCCCCAATCAGAAATTTAAATTCGAATGGAAAATACTGGAAATCATTCAAACTTTTTATATATTACAAGGATTTGAATCAAATTTGATTAAATTTTAAATAAAATAAAATAATGGCACCTGCTGTGCTGGAGCGATCGTAATACTGGAAGAAGTTGTACTTCTCGTCCGCGGGCAGCTTGCCGTGAGGATTGGCGGGCGCGTTGGCAGGCTCGTTCTTCACCGTGCCTCTGGGACCAGCTTCGTCGTCATCAAGCTTGAGGTCAACGAGCGGCTTGCCGCTATCGCGAATGGAGATGGCGATCACGTCCTTGATGTTGCCCTCATATGCGATTTGGTCTTTTAGCGAAGACACGCTGTGACGCCTAAAAAACCAGTACTATGCAGATTAAAGCATTTCCATCAAAATCCGCATGATATCGATTTTAGGAGACACGCCACCAAGCGCCTCGTAGATGTCGAAACATGCACCCGGTGCGAGTGAAATCAATTACAAGTAGTAATCATTACAACAAGTCACGATAGAACCCACAAGAGAAATTATATTATAACAACAACTCTAAAAAATCAGGAATATAAATATACAATACAAATATTCAAATCATAAGTACAAATGAACTGCAAGTGCAGAATGAACTGCATCACAATACTCAATGTATAGCATGAGGGAACCGATGCTACACGCCTACACCCATGGTCAGCCTCTTCACATTCAATCTGAAAATCTAGCATTCCCAAGAGCTCCTCCTGGATGGAAGCAGCTAGCATGGGCATCCTGAAGCAGGCAATTTTTCGATAAAGAGAATATATTAATATTAAAAGATACCAACTATACCCAGTCTCTGCAACAATGCCCCACCCTAATGGCAGTATGTATGCACACAACCAAATAAGAGTAAAGAAAACTTAGAAATAAAAGTCCCGCTACAGCTTTCTAGACCTAGCAACAGCAATACAACCACCACCGTGACAGCATCTGAAGTACAGACTCTCAAAAAGCGACGCCTCCAAGGAGGAAACAGTGCACCAGCGCCGTCGTCGCCCGACCAAAGGTCTTAGGTTTTCACTCTGAAGATAGTCCCCACTCTCAAAACAATGCCTCCAACAAGAACATTGTCGGGCACAATTAAGGCTACACCTTGGGTTTTCTGAGAGTAAGACTCCGAACTTCCTGTGCTGCGCCCCACATGCATACTGCTGCAGCCCGGAACGCCAAGCAGATCCTCAGCATCACTTTGACTCGAACCTCCTTTAGCCAGTACACCAATCCGGCCTTCATAATATTCCTTCTTCTGACTTCACCATGGACCAAAAAGTCACCTGATGTCAACACATATAGCTTGCGCTCCCTCCGAAACCAAACGGTCGGAATAAAAACATGGGTGCGCGCGACCGAATACCACCGATCCAGCAAACTCTAGGCAAAAAATGCACATTCCATTCTCCGGAGCTTTCCGGAACTCATCTCTCCAGAAGATCAAAGCAAACGACCTCGGTAGATCTTCATCTTCGCTTGCGAGAAACTCGAGACCGCCACCAAAAACAAAGCAAGACCAGCCCCCACGC
Organism: Lolium multiflorum; assembly: GCA_030979885.1. Lineage (NCBI taxonomy): Eukaryota > Viridiplantae > Streptophyta > Magnoliopsida > Poales > Poaceae > Lolium > Lolium multiflorum. The sequence goes on from CM061753.1 coordinate 35,928,101, forward strand.
CGCCAGTCCCTCTGGGATCACCAGCGAAGTGGACGGCGGCGCGGATCATACGTACCACCGCTGAACCGTCACCGGGGGCGGAGGCCAACACCGCTCCACCGAATCATCCATGGCTACCAACGGAGAGCATCAGGCCTCGGCCAAGTAGCCGTGCCGCCCGGCTTCCTCCACCGGCGCTTCATCACCTCACGGAACGCCACCGTGGAAACCCTCTCCCCCCTCGTCGTTCGACGGAAGGGGCGCCGCCACCGCCGCCGTGGCCGGGGCCGGGGCCAAGGCCAGGGCCGGGGCCGGGGCTGAGGCCGGCAGCAGCGACGGGGGCTGAGGTGCGGCGATCCGGGGGCGGCTGCTCGGAGCGGGGCGGGCAGATCCTCCGCCGCCGCCCAGGAGGGGGGCAGGAGAGGAGGAGGCGGCGGCTAGGTCAGGAGGCTGGGGGCCGGACAGGGAGATATGAGGCAGGAGCTTGAACTCACGGCTCCAAGAGCATCTATTGAAGCTTGAGGGTATGTTCTAGAGCTTGCAGGAGAAGCTGACAAAGACGCATTGGCTGATGAAGGCAACAGCTCGGAGGATTCGGTCGCCAAAACCGCGTTGACGGAGCTTTTTTTAGAACACATATGTCTTTTATTCAGAAAAGTTCCAAGTTACAGGCATATTCAAACCTACAGTGGTTCTGTAAACCACATATGCCGATCCACTGGCAAGCACGAAGCGAACCTTGTCAATCTGTGAGCCTCTACATTAGCTTCCCTTCTCTCATGGCTGAAAGTTATATCTCCCCTAGTCTTTGATCTATCCTTGATCTCCCAAAGAATAGTACCAAAAACCCCAGAATTTTCTTCATGTAGCCCTTCCACAACCTTAAGTCAATCCGAAGCTACAAGAATCGGACCAAGCAGTGAGTCAGCGGCCGCGTCGAGGGCCTCCCTACATGCGAGCGCCTCCACGGTTCCAGGATGCGAGATGCCGTCATAGACGGTCGCCGATGCACCCAGGAATGCGCCATCTCTAGAACGGCATACAACACCAACTGCCCCTCTAATAAGTCTCCTCATGGATAGCCTTTCTCTTTGTATGCCAAATTCCCCATAGAGTTACTAGCATGCAAATAAGATCATCAGACTTCATCGTGGAAAACAGCCACGCTTTGGCTGAAGGTTCCGTTGACAACGAGATGTAGTGTTCGCCTATATCCGTTGCTGTCAACGCCCTGACGCATCTTGCCATGTTACACTCAATGAGTGAGTGACACCAAGAATCAGGCCTACTACAGATAGAGCACGCCGCCGTCGGTGACATGTTCCTGCGATGGCGAAGGTCCCCTGAAGGTAGAGACTGCATCGCAAGCCGCCCTAGAAAGATCCGTATCTTCGATGGCACCTCTATCTTCCACAACTTCTTCCATGCATTCTCATTTGCGCTCGTAGCTAATGTGGCTCCCCTCTCATCCAGCCAGTCTTCACGGGTGCGTTGACGGAGCTATTGCTGCCAAATCCACCAACACATACTTGAAGCCCAGCCAGACTTGACAGCGGAGGACACCACATCCAGGACCAGCACCATATCCTACTCAATTACTTCGGCATCCATCGAGAACGCTGATATCCCAGACAACATGGCCGGCCAATACAGCGACCCAGACACAGAGCAGGTGCTAGCAACCCTGAGGAAAGAACTACCACCACCGAAACATCCTGATCCGGGCAAGTCACTCTAGATCCGAGCAGCAACCCACTCCGCAACCCCTTCAAACCAGATACTGGAGAAGATCTATTGTGGAAACAGAGGAAGCAACGAGAACAAAATGTATATCTCCGGACCCCCCTCCCTCTCACCGCCGGTGTAGCACCCTACCTTTTAACAAAAGCAGGATACCTGTGTATAGTGCTATTTCCGGGATCACTGATAGCACACACATTTCAAATGAAGTAATCATAGCAATAGTATCAAATTTACTACAACGTAGATCCACAGGAGATAAATAAAGTCTTACAAATTGCGTAGTCGCTTGGACTAGCTTAAGAATAAATGTTCAAAGCAAACACAATGGAAATAAACTTTAATGAGCCTCCATCATCTTCATGCGCCACAGGCAGACATGTTGAAATGTAGACTCGAGATCCTACCTAGTAGTCCTCCTCAGACGAACCTGCACGTTTGAATATGCAGTTCCACGAATTGAGGTCAGTACAATGATGTACTGGCAAATGACACTTATTTGGTGGCAATTTTAGACATGACTAGCTACATGATATTTGGCTAGTGGAGTTTAGGCTAGTTTGCATAAAGCCAATTTTATCCTACATTTTATTTAAAAACAAAACTTTTGTAAAAAACCTTAATATTGTCATAAACAGTACCATGGTTACATCTCCCAGGTACTATCCGACAGTTGCTACTCAAACTTTTAACTCATTCAGAAACGGTGATGAGATTCTTCCGTACATTCCCTGCCTAGAAAGCTCAAATTGTCCATAACCGGGACACGGCTAAGATCTTAGGTTTAACTCTCGAGAGGTTGTGCACTTTCACCTTACGACTCACCCTTCCCAGGAGAAGAATGAGACAAGACCTTTCAGAAGGAGGTTTCAACCATACTAGCATAGACTCGTACCCGTTTGGTTGCAATCCACATCTTCCTGTCTATCAAACAAGTTGGACCTCACAACTTACTTAATCCCGGCAGAGCCCATAATACCATAAGGCTGCACTGGAAGCTAACTAAAACATGGACGACATTTTAATCTCTTTAATCCTGGGTGGCCATCCACAAGTGAAACTCACAGGCTTAAAACCATTACAGATAATAACCCCCGCACGATCCCCTGGTGAAAATCAGAGGTGCAGTCTAGGGCAACTACTATTCATTGCGCACTCTCAGGTACCCACCTGCCACTGGTTCCCCAGGGTCGGAGCCCTGAGCAGCCGCCCACCACACAACCAATCCACCCAGGTGATTCATTATAGTTGTTAATTTTAATTCTCAATACTCACAATCCAATTAATCAAAACAGCAGTGGCATTTTGTTATTGCTAGGCATACTAAGGATACTAGCAATGGTTCAAGGGTGGCTACACACTACTAGGATTTGATAGGCATAGCATAATTTTTGAAAACAAAATCCTACCATGCATACTAGTTTGAAAAACACTAATGCATAATAAATGTAGGTAGGAGTTGAGAGACACTTGCCTTGATCAAAGCAACCCACACAATCACAGCAATCACAAGAATATCCTTGGCCTCCTTCACAATCTAATCAAATAAACAAAACAAAAATAAACAAACATTCAAATAGAACAATCATAGACATGTATGCATGCATGATATGCACCAATTTATTTCACAATAGAGGTAGTGTGTAAGTGTTGTATTAGGTGTTCTCTTATATGAGCAATAGTCATAAAGTATTCCGGACGTTTAATATGATTTAGAAGAACCATTAATCGAGTATCTACTTAACATATACAACCTTATTAATTAGCTACAGCATGAAATATGTTTGGTAAAATATAAGCTCGACTTCCCTGGATAGGTTACTGTAATACAAAGACAGAGCAATTGGAATTACTTGAAAATCATTTATAAAATTTGAATTATGATTGAATTACTAATTTGAATAGATTTACTAAAGCAAGTTTGTGCACGTATCAAAATTGTACAACTCCTATACCATATTGTAGTACTCGATCTGAGGATTCCAGAAAGTACAAAATCATAAAATTTGGGCAAGTAGATTATTTTATACAATTTTTATAGTGCAAAGTAGTCAATTTCTCTATTTAAACTTTGATACGAAATCTAACACAGTACCTATGCCATATTATTTGGTAATCATGTTCTAGAGATTGTAAGCTTTGCGAAACTATAAAATTTGGCCCAGTGAATGATTTTATAATGATTTTACAAGTTATACAATGAATCTGGGATTTAAAATTCGAATTCAAAGCGTGTTTAACTAAATTGACCGGTGGCGCTGACTGGGCGCTGACTGGGACGCTGACTAGGCGCCACGCGGCGTGACATGATTCGCCCGTACCGATTCGGTATGGGCTTCTATCCTGCGCCGCAAGATCTAGATCGGACGGTAGAAAAAAAAGAAAAGAGCTCACTGGCGGCACGTGGCGGCGCTCGATGCGCGCGCGGCTCGGGCGGGTATTGGCGGCGGCGAAGGTGTCTACGGGGTGCGGCAGCGTGCGGCGGTGAGATTGGCGGCGGCGGCGCAACAGATGGTGGGCTAGGGCGGCGGCGGCGCTCGGCTGGAGGCGGCGCGGCCGGCGGCTACTTCGGCGAGCGATTGGCGGCTCTTGGCGGCGCGATTGGGGTGGCGGATTGGGGGAAAAGGAGGCGCTGGGCGAGGGGTATTTATGGGGCGCAGGCAAGGACATCGAGGGCGGCTCGGACGGTGCGGATTAGTCCGCTCCCATCTAGGGTTAAGGCGACGGCGGTGGCAGAGTCCGGCTCGGTCACGAGCTTGAAGACGACGCTGACGGGTGGGCCCCGCTGACAGGTGGGTCCCACCGGTCAGTGAGAGGAGAGAAAGGAAGGGGAGAGGGAGGCGGTTCGGTGCGGCAGCGGGCCGTTTCTCCCGCCGAGTGGGCCGTGCGGTCGGGCTGGCCCATCTTGGCCGGTCCGATCCGTCTTTAACTTTTTTTTTTGTTCTTTTCGTTTTTTCCTTTTTCTTTTTACTGTTTTCTTCATAACTTTTGTTTTAGGAATCCAAATAGGGTCAAACCAATTTCTAAAATTTTGTAAAACTTAGGGCTTTGTTTTAGACAACAGAGAACAAGGTTTTGACCCAAACTAGCACGGTAAAAAATAAGATCTTTGCATAAAGTATGTGGCATTTTTGTGCTTAACATTTTATGTGTAAATGGACAAATGCAAAAGATGCCATGAATGCATGCAGGTTTTAGGTATTTTGAAAACTAGGGATGTTACAGACTAACCCCCTTAAGATGAAGCACGTCCTCGGGCTTCGGATTGGCTAGAAAATAGGTGTGGGTAATCCTCCCTAAGATTGTCTTCACGTTCCCAAGTTGCCTCTTCCTCGGTATGGTGACTCCATTGAACCTTGCAGAACTTGATGATCTTCGTGCGAGTATTTCTCTCAGCCCACTCCAAGATCTTGATGGGTTTCTCCTCATACGTCAACTCACTTTCCAGTTGAACTTCCTCGAGCGGTACTGTATCCTTCAATGGCGTTTCCGACATCTCAGGGTGACACTTCTTCAACTGACTGACATGGAACACATTATGAACTGCTGAAAGAACCTCTGGCAATTAAATCTCATAAGCCACTTCTCCTTTTGCGTGATAAGATTTTGAATGGTCCAATGAACCTTGGGGCCAATTTTCCCTTGATCCCAAATCTCTTGACTCCTCGAAGAGGTGATACTCTGAGATAAACCCTATCGCCTATTTCGTATGAAACATCTCTACGCTTATTGTCAGCATAGCTCTTCTGTCTAGACTGTGCTACTTTCAGTCTATCCTTGATCAGTCTAACCTTTTCTTCGGCTTCTTGGATAATATCTGGTCCAAAGAAACTCCTTTCCCCAACTCCACTCCACAGCAGTGGTGTGGTACATTTTCTCCCATACAGAGCTTCAAATGGGGACATCTCAATGCTAGCTTGGTAACTATTGTTGTAAGAAAACTCTGCATACGGTAAACTATCATCCCAACTAGATCCATAATCTATAACACAAGCTCTCAGCATATCCTCTAGGATCTGATTCACTCTCTCCGTCTGACCATCTGTCTGAGGGTGAAACGCTGTACTAAACTCCAATCTGGTTCCTAAGGACTCATGCAACTGTCTCCAAAAATGCGAGGTAAATTGGGTACCTCTATCAGACACAATACTCTTGGGAACACCGTGAAGACATACTATCCTCTTCATATAGATATCTGCTAACTTAGCGCTGGTGTAAGTGGTCTTCACGGGCACAAAGTGAGCTACCTTTGTCAAACGATCCACTATAACCCAAATCGAATCATACCCTGACTTTGTTCGGGGTAACCCAGTAATGAAGTCCATACCAATTTGGTCCCACTTCCAGTCTGGAACCTTCAGCGGTTGCAGTAATCCAGCTGGCTTCTGGTGCTCAGCCTTTACTCTGCTGCACACATCACACTTGGCTATATATTCCACGATGTCTCGCTTCATATTATTCCACCAAAATCTCTCTTTCAGATCCATGTACATCTTGGTATTGCCGGGGTGAATGGAATATGGTGTCTCATGAGCTTCCTGAAATATTAGCTTCCTTAGCTCAGGGTCATTAGCTACACAAATACGCTTCCCAAACCAAACAATACCATGTTCATGTTCACAAAAACCTTTGGCTTTATCCTCCTTCAAGTTTTCCTTTATCTTCTCTATATCTTCGTCTCCTTTCTGGGTTTCTTTTATCTTATCCATCAGTGTGGGTTGTACTATTAAAGACGCTACGAAACCTTCCGGTACCACTTCCAAACTAAGGTCTTTCAATCCCTGGCACAGATCTTCAGGTAGAACCTCCGTCGATAGCCAATTCAGATAAGACTTACGACTTAGTGCATCGGCCACCACATTTGCTTTACCTGGGTGGTATTGCAAACTCAGGTCGTAATCCTTGATAAGTTCCAACCATCTCCTTTGTCTCATGTTCAATTCCTTCTGAGTGAAGATATACTTCAAACTCTTGTGGTCGGTGAATACTTCACATCGTTTCCCCATCAAATAGTGTCTCCAGGTCTTCAGTGCATGGACCACTGAAGCTAACTCTATATCGTGTGTGGGGTAATTGACTTCATGTTTCTTGAGTTGCCTTGAAGCATAAGCGGCTACCTTGTCTTCCTGCATCAACACACTTCCCAGTCCTTGATGGGAAGCGTCACAATAGACTTGAAATTCCTTCTCTAGATCGGGTGAACACATAATTGGTGTAGACACTAATCTCTTCTTCAATTCCTGAAAGCTGGTTTCACACGCTTCAGTCCAAGCAAACTTCTTCTCTTTCTTCAGCAACTCAGTCATTGGTTTCGCAATCTTGGAGAAATTCTCAATGAATCTCCTATAGTAATTAACCTGCCAATCACTACAAGAAAAGTTCTGATAGACAACGTCCCAAAATCGTCCACTAAGGGTATTTTTCGTCGCCTATGGGCCTAACCCAACGATATGGGTTCTGTTGTCCAAACTGCGTCAGGCAAAGTCCTACGACGTTTTTTTCGGTCCGTCGCGTTTGGGCGCCCTTCCGCCACGGAAAATCGGACCGTTGTACAAGTGTTTTCGGGAGCCCGTTGACTGCGACGTCATGGCGACACGTGGCGACGCCGTTAACTAGCGATTAACGGCGTTAACCGCTGAAACCCCGTGGTAGATGGTAGGCCCACACGAGGCTGCCACGTCTTAGCGGGTCGGGCCAGGTGACATGGTTTGGTCAACTATATAGCTGGGCTGGTCCATTAGTTACGTGGGCCGGGCCTAACCTCTAAGGTTGATTGGTCAAAACTTAAATGGGCCGGCCCATTTAACATGGGGGTCCCTCTTACGGCAATAGGCCGGCCCAAGAAGTTAGTGGGCGGCCCAATTAAAATGGGTCCCACTTTCTGTTGAAGGGCCGGCCCATTTAGTATGTGGGGTCCACCATATAGCAAATGGGCGGCCGAGCGAGTAAGTGGGCGGGCCAAAAGACAGGTGGGTCCTTTCCCGGTAAAGGGCCGGCCCATTTAGTGTGTGGGGTCCACCATAGCAAGTGGGCCGGCCCAAAAAGCTAGTGGGCCGGGCCAAAACACGGGTGGATCCCACTTTCCGCTTCGGGCGGCCCATTTAGTATGTGGGTCCACCATATAGCAAGTGGTCGGCCCAACAAGATAGTGGGCCGGGCCAAAAACACAGTGGGTCCCATCTTCTGTTAAAGGGCCGACCATTTAGTGTGGGGTCCACCATATAGAAGTGGGCTGGCCCAACAAAAGTGGACCGGGCCAAAAACACGGTGGGTCCCTCAATCTGTTAAAAGGCCGGCCCATTTAGTATGTGGGGTCCACCATATAGCAAGTGGGCCGGCCCAACAAGATAGTGGGCCGGGCCAAAAAACACAGGGTCCAAATTTCTGTTAAAGGGCCGACCCATTTAGCATGTGGGGACCACCATATAGCAAGTGGGCTGGCCCAACAAGATAGTGGGCCGGCCCAATAAGCATGTGGAGCCCACTATCGTGTAACCGGGCCGACCTACTAAAGAAGTGGGCCGGCCCAAATGAAAGTGGGTCCCACACTACTGTAAGTGGCCGGCCCAATCTGTTGTAGGGCCCTACTTGTTTGACTAGTCAACTTGCATTAAATTTCATGAGCCTAAAATCGATATCAATGATACACACAATTACAAACACAAATAAAACAAGTAGGAAAATTACAAGGCAATTAATGTGCCCAAATAAAAAAATTACATAGAATCATTGAGGACTTCTATTAGCATCATCAATAACACGTTGACATTTGGCAATCGCCTTGATTGAATCTTGTGTACTCTTTGTCAACATATCAGCTACAGATCTTAAAGCAGCAATACCATGTCTTTTATAAAGTACAGCCTTGAGATATTTATTGTTTGATGAAAGAAATGGTCTAGGTTGACGGCTATGAGAAGATGCATCAGAAGAAAGATCAGAACTTTTTGTGGGCCTCACTTCTAATGAAGATTGCTTGATCACAACTGCATTCTGATAATAATGCAAAAAGAGTTAAACGATGAACTATGCAAACATTTATTACGCAATGTAGATATAAGATAATAACAAGTTGCATAAATAAGACAATGTATGGAACTTGTACTAAGCACAAACTTACATCATAATGTTGCACGGGGTCGCTACAGATCCTTTTTTGGCGACTATCTTCTAATGATGACTGCTTCATTAAAACTGCATTCTGGTAACATTGCAAACATAGTTACAACAATTAACTATTCAAACATGTATTACGCAATGTAGAGATCGGATAACAGCATGTAGCAGAAATAAGCACAAGATAAGATAAGATGCATGTACTAAGCACATACTGGCTCGCTGCAGGTCCTTCTCTTGCGTGCACTAGTCGTGGTCAACATGCCTGTCATTTTAGGTTCAGCCATCAAGTGAAATGCTAATCCTCCTGCTCCATTGTCCTTAATCTGTGTTTAGATATCACATTTACGACCAAGTCAGCTGGTTTCAAATAACAAAAAACTTGAGCTGCCAAATGAATAAGCCAATATTTACCAGATATCATATTAAAACCAACTAGATGTTGCTTTGCATGAGATACGAATTTCAGACATTCAGATTTAGAGTAGGGTAATGCCAAGGTTTTCCACATAAAGTAAACCGGCATTAAGAATGACCAAATGTCGTTCAAATCACCTTCGCAGTTTCTCAAGACAAGCATATCAAATAGGCAGAAACATAGTAAAGCACGAATGGCATTGCTATGGCGGGGTTCCAAGTGTTAATCTCTTGCATAAGGAACAATGCATATAGGTTATAGATAATAACGGAAGTAAACTGCCAAAATTACCAACCAAGAACTCAGATTCCAACCTTCCCTAGCGTCCCCGCTGTTAATGTTGGATGTTCTAATAAGTGGTTTGCATGATCAATCCCTAGGAAAAATAACATTGACAAGTCGGTCTACGATAATACAAAGACCAGACATGCACGCAATAACTATATAAGCTAAAGACGAGGTATAAGAGCAAGCAGATTGGAAATGCACATAGCATGATTATAAAAGCAGTATGAGAATAGCAGGCACGAGAAAACAGCTAGCGGCTAGCGGTGAGCTAATGACGTCGTATAAGAACAAGCAGATTGGAAATGCCCATAGCATGACTATAAAAGCAGTGCAACAATAGCATGCAGTACAAAAAAAGTTGGCAGCAAATGAATGGGTATAAGGCTATAAATATGTGGATGCACACAGGTGTCGGTAGAATGAACAGGATGGTAGCGACCGGATAATGCTTTTGTACTGTACAATATTTAAATGAACTTCATGCGAAGCAACATCAAGAAAGTTAATGGCATATGAGATCTGCAAATAACTACACAAAACATGGCTAAAGAAACACCGCGATCTAACGGGCCAGCGTACTAACCAAGCTGCGGCGGGGTGGACGGGGGCGGCAACTTGCATTCGAGCGGCGGCGAACGCGGGAGACGATGAATCGACCCTGTTTCAGTAGAAGCGGGCGTTAGTGAAGCAGATCTGGTTGGCTGGCAAGGGATTCGGTGAAGTTGATACAGCCGCTGCGCGAGGTAGTCGGTGGCGAGTCGGCGGTGGCGGATCCATCGGTGGCGAGGTCGGCGGTGAAGCAGATACGTCGGTGGCGAGGTCGGCGGTGAAGTAGATCCGTCGGTGACGAGGGCGGCGGGGATCGGAGGTGGGTGGACAGCCAACACGATCAAGGCTACGTGGAGGAGTATGCCGGCGGCGAAGCAGATCTAGTACTGTAGAGAGTCAGAGCTTTGGCGTGTGAGAGTATTTTTGAGCTAATGGGGCGAATGGTTGGTGGGTGGGTGTGGGCCTGTGGGGAGGGTCCGGGATCTAGGAAAGATATTTCATTGTTACCGAATGAGCCCTCATGGTCGGTGGGTTGTAACTTCCGGACCAGGGTTAAAAGGGTAAAACTGGTCACGGGATTTTCGAATGGATGCGGCGGTATGATTTGGCGCGCGGCCGAAATTTTCAGTTTCAAGCTACGAGCAGAACGACAAAAATAATGTTCTTCCCCAGGGAGCTCTCATTTCTTCCTCTTCTCTTTCTCTCTCGAGTCTCTCCCACTCCCCGGCTCCTCTCCCCCTTCTCTCCGGCGGCCTCGCCGGCCGGAGACGAGGCCGACTTCTCTCTGTATATTGTACACCCTCCGGACTTAATTAATTGATTCAACTTTCCTTAGACGTGTATGTATCTAGAGTAAAAAACATGTGTGGATACATCCATATTTAGATAAGCAAAGTTGAGTCAGCTAATTTGGATCCGAGGGAGTTAGTGTTGTTGTAAGCTTAGATCCAGTGTTTCCCATGAGCAGAATGGCGCAATGAGTCGGGGATCTCGTCATCGGCTTCAGATCTGGCCTATGGTGAATCTGGCGGATCTTGCCGGCCAAACCCCGATCTGGTTCCATCAATGTGATGGCGCTAACGGTGAGGCTTGCTTTGGTCAGTGCTTCAGATCTGGCCAATGGGGAAGTCAAGCTGCTAAAGTTCACAAGCTCGGGGCATACGACGGCGTCATCCGTCTTGCCCGTGCACATCTTGGCCTTTCAGCGGCCCTTCTCAGAGCCAATATGTCGTTGCTGAGGCCCTTCTTCTCCTTCGTCCTGGCGACTACCGGCGACACCGTCCCAAGTGGTGCGTCCCCGGCGACGGAGTTGCTGGAAAGGATGCGGAGCAGAGATGTGCGGTCGAGAAGGACTCGATTGATTTTCTTCTATATGTTTTGGGGTCCTTTTTGTAAAGTTGCAGGTTCTATTAGTTATTGTCTAGTACTTTTGGACCTCTATGTAATTTTTGGACTAGTTTCCATTTGCACGATAAACTTGAATTTTGACAAGTTCACGGGAAAAATTCCTTTGCACATATGGCCTATCATGTATAAACATTCTTGAGATTTAAACTTTATGTAATGTGCCATGCATTAACCCTAAACCATATATATGTAACTAACCCTAGCTGATCAAACCCTACTTAATTAAAACAAATAACCCTAAACTATGCGCATGCACTTTATGCGCAAATTAAGGCGCGGGTGCCTCTAATAATGTGTGTGCACACTCGATCGATGATCCCTAAACCTTATACATCCCTGAAACCCTAATCCCTAATCCCTAAACCCTAAACACCTAAACACTAAACCTAGACCCTAGACCCTAACCCTAACCCTAAACCTAAGTAAACCCTATATAGGCCATCGACACTTAATTGTGCATCAAGCAGGCCAGGGGTGCCTCGCGGTCCTCTAATTAAATTAAATGTGCCATGCATTAACCCTAAACCATATATATGTAACTAACCCTAGCTAATCAACCCTACTGTCACAACCCACTTTTCAAACCCTGCATATTTTCTAGCTTTAAAAATTTGGGCCAACAAAAACTTTTATATATCTTGCTACCTAGTGTGCATGGCTTGTAGTTTTGATTAGGATTGTTAGAAGTGAGTGTTAATAAACAACTTCTCACACTAAAACCCTTAGTCACAAGTTTATGTACCAAAAAAATTAAAAGAAGAAAACACTTCATGACATCACTAGTGAGGCACCCACATCCAACTTCTCCTCTTAGAACAATTTTCCTCTTAATCAAAAATTTGGGTGCATGAGTGCATGCAACCACATGACACTCTTTTTCTCTCCATGCACCATGCCCCTCTCTTTTTCTCTCTCCATGGGGAAAACCCTAGGAAGGGGGAACACTTCCCCCTCTCTTTTCTTTGCATGTGGCCGGGGCCATGTGACCATCCTTTTTCTTTCACCACCCCCTTGTTCCCTCTCCTTGGCAAACCCTAGAGGGCCACCACTCCCTCTCTTACCCCTCCCTCTTTTCTTCCCTTGTGCATGGCCGAGTTTGGGAGGCCATGTCCCTCTCTTATGGCCGGCACTTGGTGCCCACTCCCCACCCCTCAAGCCCACCTCAATCTGGCCCGCAACCCACCTCCCTTGGACCCTCCCTGCCCCTCTCCACGAGCCCAAAAACGTGCACCAGCCCACTCACCAGGAGGCCGTCGGTCCAGGGACGTGCACGCCCTGGAAACCCTTCCCGCGCACGCGCACAGACGCCCGGCGCGCGCTCGTCGCCGCGTTCCCTCTGCTCGACGCCTCGTATACCCCTGACTCCTCGAGGCCCCGCGCGCCCCCTCGACTCCCTCCCGCCCTGCCCTGTCCCCCTCGCGGGATTGGCCGAGGCCGCCGCCCGTCGCCCGTCCCGTTGCCCTCCTCCGCCTATAAAAGGGCACCCGCACCCCCACTCCGCTCTCACACCAGCACCACTCCACCCTTCCCACCTCCACAGACACTCCCTGAGAGCGCCCAGGGCGCTGCTCAGGGCTACCACTTGCCGCAAGCCCCGCCGCCACCGTGGTCACCGCCGGAGGCAAGAAGGTCACCGCGCCGCCTCCCTCGACGATCCCTGCCGCCCTGCTCCCTTCCACTCCGTCCCCCTTTTTCAACAAAGCCCTGACCCGTCCCCTTTTCTCCAGACTCGCCGGAGAACGCCGCCGCGTCCAAACCATCTGCCGGACACCGTGAAGAAGGAGGAACCGCCGGAGGCCAGGGAGGAGGAGTAGACGCTGCCGAGCCGCCCCTGGACGACCCCACGCAACCCCTGCCTCGCCCTACTCTCGCCGTCGACGACCCGCCGCCCTCCGGTGAGTTTCCCGGCCGCCGCCCTCTTTTTCTCTGCCAGACGCGGCCGCCGATCGTGCCCCGCGCTCGCGTGGAGGAGACGATGGCCATGGGCCATCGGATCCCCATCCGACGCCTGCATGGGCCATGCAGGCCAGGTGGCCATGCACAGCCTGGCCCACCCCGGGCCCTCCCCTTTTTCTTTTTTTTCTTCCTTTTTCTTCTCTGCCCGCGTGGCAATTCTCCTGGGCCGGCCCGTTTCACTCACAGCGCGGCCCAGCTCCTTTCCCGCCCGTTTTTGTATTTAAAACCTGTGAACCAAAATGCTCATAATTTGAGATCTATAATTCGAAATAAATTGAAACCAACTGCGTTAGAACCAGATTTTTAATACCTTTCACATGCCACTGGCCCCATATTTTTAGGATTTTTACACGAATTTTAGTGTAATAAACATGCTCTATGTATTCCTTATACTCCACAAAAATCCTAAAATCATAGATTTAACATTTTTTACCAATTCCAATTGTAATGATCTTGTTTTAATGTTGCCCCTCTTAGAAAAATAACATGAGTCCTTGTAAGGACAAAATCTGGTTCATTTGTATAAATAATGTGCCACATGAAATATTGCCCATTAAGCACTTGTTCTTTTTTATTAATTTCCACCTCAACCCTTTTTCCTTATAAACTTGGCCAAATAATGATTTCATAACATGTACCCCTGCATGCTTTACCATGTTCTTTTAAAACTTGATTTTTTTTAGTTATGTGTTGATTGTATGTTGCTCTTTTATTTTCGCGACGTTAGATACGAACGTGGGAGAAGCCGAAGGAGAGGATTTTGGAGAAGGTGTTGAAGAAGACCAGGGACTAGCCAGCCAAGGCAAGCCATTTACTTTGATCCATTGTTCTCTATGTTCTTGATTGAGATCTTGCTATCCTTTGGTCTCTTGCCTCCTTGTGTTCCTTGGGTTTTCGGTTATTTTGTTTCTATACATACTTGCCCCCAAGTGTGTAATTCTCGTTAGTTACCTTGCGTACTTACTCTAAGTATGCGAAATACATTCATCGCCATTTGACACCTACAACTCTAGTAACAATATGGGTTAACATCATATATATTGCCCCAATTTTTGCTTATCTCCATTCATGCTCAACGTGAGTATGGATGTCTTTGACACCCTTCATGGTATGATGGCAACCTTTGTGCTATTATACTTCTTAGATCACTCATAAAACTTTAGGTTGGGAAAACCCTCAAGGTTTTACCTTGTTGTAAAAGTTTTTGTTAAAACCTTGGGTATGATGTTATTCCCAAGTGAGAATTTATGAAAGGAAAGGATTTGGTAAAAATGATAGGACATGAAAAAGGTGGGGTTTACCAAAACTTTGGCGCCTAAGTACTCACCCATGGCAATTAACTAGCGCAACCACAATATCCAAAGTGGGCACGGGCTTAGTAAATAGTTTGTTGAATTTAACGTGAGATACCTTCACCACTCTCTAGGAGGGTCAAGATGACCTCTGGCACCGGGTTGCGCTCTAAGGAGGCAATACACTGCATTAACTTGCGGCGGACGATTGCGAGGTCTTGTCGTGGCGCCGGAGATACGCTCAAAAAGGAGGTATGCTGCCGGGGTGCCGAGAAGGGTTAAGCCCGCAGGGAAGGGCTCATGTTAAGGGAGACAGGCGAAAGACTATGACCGATTATCCGAGTCTCGCATACTTTCGTATGACGATCCGGGGATGATCCCGGCGGATTTATCGGTTCTTGTGGGGAAAGTGCGCAAACTCTGCAGAGTTAAATCTATTCGAATAGCCGCGTCCGCGGTCATGGACGGTTGTAATGGCTGTTGCTTAGCCTGATGAATTTTTGGTTTCGAAAATGGGTTTTGTGCAAAGAAAGAAGCGGGTTTTGTGTTGGAGTACTTAGAGTACTGGAAATATGGTGGTGACCATGATGAGATGGTCGGAAAGGAAATAAAATTTGGGTCTACCCTTCCTAAGTGTTTTATGTAGTGAAGGATCTTCTTAAATTAAATCATGTAGGAATGTCTTAGGGAAAATCTTTGAGTGTCTCCTTCAATCATGAAGTTGAGATGCTACCTCCACCTATAACACTTCTCCTCTTCTACATGTCATATTCTTAACTAAAAACAGATATTCCCTCTTGACCTCCTAGTTTAGTCTTGGTACCTTGTTCCCTTGTTATGTTTCATTTTATATGGTTTGCGAGTACAATTCAAAATGTACTCACGGCTTTGTCCCTGGCTATCTACTTGGCCAGACTATGAAGAGGATTTTGAAGATGATGGAGGTTATCAGGACGACTATGCGACTTAGGACGTTTCCCCGGTCAGCTGCCTGTAGGGTTTGGGGCATGACTTGGGCCCGACGAAGTTGATTGTATCCGCTGCACTTTTATGTTTGATTTCAGCCCGAAGTGGCCATTTATGTAAGACTTGGTCATGAGACCGTTTGTAAGACTATTTATTATTTCGGTACTATGTAATGGATGTTGTAACTCTGATTATCAGTTCGGTTATGTGCTCATGTTACACTGATCATGGGATCATGAGTGAATGCATAACGGGTATTTCGGACAGTTGGTCCGGGGTGCCACACCTACTTAATTAAAACACATAACCCTAAACTATACTAGCTATAACCCGATCTAATAAAAACATGCTCTATATATAGCAGCTAGCTAGCAAACCGTAGATTAACACCAATTAATATATACATGGCCTATATCGATCATGTTGTATAATATATCCCTGAGATTCATTAATTAATTATATAATTATCGTGATAAATTAATTAACTTTAATTTTGACAAGTTCTCTCGAATGAAAACACATTTGATTAAGTTGCCTCATAATATATATAATTAGTGTGCATGCATGGCCTACCATGCATTCGTGCATATATTTTAATGTATATTTGAACATATTCTTGGGGATTTCAATCTCTCTCTCTCGATCATCTATATATCGTTGGTGGCCAAAAAACACACGTATATACGCATGCAATTTATGCGTAAAGGCGCGTGTAATGTCCCAGGTTTAGAGACGATCGAGGGGTAGATTTTAGAAAGGGTTGTGCATTGCATTGCAAATTCTGGGGAAATTTCGCGCTTTTAAATAAAAACTGCATCAAGGGGGACAAGTTTCTCTCTCGACACCTTACAGGGTTAGGGTTTGAGAGTGCGACAAACTTGCATCTCACCTAACTAGTTTAGGGTTTTGAGATGAGAGGGGAGAGATTGCATCAAACTTAAGTTGCATAATTGAATTCTAAATTAAGTTGCATGGTTGAATTCAAACCAATAGTTGAATTTGTATTTCAAATTCACACATTAAATAATTACTCTATATATTTGAGTTGTGAGGAAATTCATTAAGTAAATAATACATAATACACATTATGAATAACTTGAACAATAAGACAAGCTCATTAGAGAAAACCTTGAGCTTTATTGATCATCACACAATTTACATTGTCTTTACAATATTCATAATGAAAATAAATAAATATTACAACACATTACAATAATTGCTTTAATAGAAAAGGAAAAAGAAAATTACAAGTAAATAAAATATATCCTAAACTACAAGATCATCTTCACTTGATCTTGGACTTGATGATCTTCAGGATCATCTTGATCCATTGTTTGATCCCTGCACACAAACACAACAAATAGAGATTATGCCAAGTGGTAAATCCACTTGGCAGGTTAGTAGAATAATGAAAATTGAGCAGATATGGATCAGCTCTGTCGAGCTGATCAACTCCCAGCCAAGGACAAAGCCAGATACCAAGTACTGGTACACACACACAGCCTAGTAGCTCACAAGGCTGTGTGCATGCAGCACACACACACAGTGAGTCACCAAGGGGAAAGGTGGAGCTGTCGACCAGGGAAGCAGAGGCCAACCATATAAAAACCCTTTCCACAGTAAACCCTAGCTCAGTCATCGACCAAGCAGCTTCACAGGGTAAGTCACCAGAGATCAAAAGCACAAGACAGGGAAAGAGCAGCACTTTGTTCTATAGTTAAGAACACCACGAACCAAACAAGCATCACAAGCTCACAAGGAGGAGCAGGGCAAGCACCAGCTCACCACTGAAGCAAATCACCACACAGAAGCCATCCTCTACACCAACACCTATTTCTAGGAGCTGGAGAGAGGTATACCACAAATCATGAGCAAGCAAGGTTTTGCTCATACAATCCATCATTTGCACATGTCACAGAAAGCAAAGTGGGTAGATACCCTATGTTTGTGTCATCATATGGCTATCTAGTCATTTGGTTCATGCAAACATAGAAAGGAGCCAGTAGAAATCATCCAGGGAACACTGGTTGTGTCCACGCAGGGACACAACCAGAGAAATCCAACATGGATTCAAATCCCTGGCTAGCTAGCAAGTTCACTTGACAACCTATAGCTAGCTAAGCCATCAGACAGTAGACAATCAAATTATCCAGTATTATTTCAACATCAAATGTCCTAGCAGCCCATGGAGGACTACCAGGAATAGTGCATAGATACATCCAATAGAGGTAGGAGCAACCTTTTCTAGCAGACAAGTGCTGTCAAGGCCACCTCAACCCACAGCCAACATTTCCAGCATCACATCATCACCCAGTAGGGTTCAGTATGAGCTAGGGTACCCAACCAGTGGTTGGCATCCCTCTAGCCTCATCAATCCATCCATGAGATCACTACTGCTAAGCAGTTCACATCATTTATCCATTTAATAAAGCAAGTTAATACAGATAAATGAAACATGCAAATAATTAAAGCACCAGCATCTTGCATGTGATCCAAGGGATCACTACAAGCATCAGTTGATGCTTGAGCAAGAATCAACACACACCAACACATGTCTGTGTGCCACACAGACACAAGGAGAAGCATCAGAAAGGCACAGGCAGTAGGATGGCAAGCAATCAACTAGCATCTGATGATCACTGGATCATCAGAGCCTGCTAGGGCATGCAAGTGCTTGTCAGAGACAAGTCTAGCATCAATTCATGAACCATATAAATGAAATCCACAGTTAAGCAACAATTATATTACAGATAATCAAATCAAGCATACCCAGAAGCAAACCATCCAGGGATGGAACTACCCAGTAGCAATCATGCTCCACATGACATTTCCATGAAGCATACATGAATACACTTGAGCAATTGGCAAGAATAAGCAGCACACAGAGGCTCTGGCACATGCATAATATAAGGACCATGCATCATGATCAAGTCAGGGCCAAGGATATGCATACACAGGATGTCCTAGTGGCAGTAGCTATCACAGGAGCCAGCCAGTAGGCCATGAGCATCACTGGATGTTCATGAGCAATCACAGGAGGGTCACAGTAGGAGTCCAGCATACCACAGTAGTGCATAGAGCAAAACTAGTAAAGCAGCAGTAGCTAGCAATTCATGGCAGCAGCAGAGAGCGTAGCGGCGCACACACAACCGTAGCACAAGCACAACAGCTTGCAGCCATGGCGCTTGTAGGCAGCAGCAGCCAGCGCATCAAGATAGCACCTGCGAGCAAGCGCCCATCGGCAGGGCCAGCATCTCCATGAGGGGAAGCAGCCAATCAGCTAGGAGAAGGAGGTAGAGAGAGAAGAAGGAGGGGAGCACTTACAGGCGGAGTGGGAGAAGCACGGCCATGGCGGCACGGCGGCACACGCCGGGCGAACGGCGGCGCCAGGCCAAGCCTAGCCAGGCATCACCTCGCCGCAACGCCTGCAACACCATGGTGGCGCCACGGCGCCAGAGCGTCGGCGGCGAAGATCGCCACGGCAATCCACGCCGGCTATCAGAGGCGAAGGGGGCGCGACGAGCAGGCGGCGCAGCACAAATCGCCGCGGTGGATCTGAAGCGTCGTTGAACGGCGGTTCAGATGCGCCAGATCTCGCCGGCGGAGACGGCCGGAGTTGGCCGGATCAACTCGAGGAAGGTGGCGGCGAAGCGGGCGTCGCGGGAGCGCGTGGAGCTAGGGTTCGGAGACGCGAGCGAGTGAGAGAGAGAAGAGTGGGGCTGGACGAGCCGGACCGGGCAGGTCGGTTCGACCTAACCCACTGGTTACCTGTAGGGCCTAGGGGCATTTTGCCATTTCACAATTCAATTAAATTAGAAACTTTGGAAAAGCACAATATATATTTAAATAACTCTAAAAAAATAATTAAAAATATGAAAATTGATCAGCATAAAATTCTCTACTTGAATAAAATATCAAAGGGAATTTTTGAAGACAACTAAGAATAAGTCTTAATATGATGATTTAAATAATCATTTAAATCACACATATTATTTTCAATAATGAAAATAAGTCCATTAATGCCTTTGGACTATAAAAACACCTTGTTCAGGCAAGTTCATCGCTTGCTCATGTCATTGGAGTATTTTTTCCAAATTACTTGCAAAGTACTATATTTATCACTATTGCATAAAAAGCAAAACCACTATTTTCATAACTATGAATATGACTATGTGGTGGGCAATGGAACCATGGATTGTGTTGATATGGTGGAGGTTCCATTGCAAGGGTTTATATCCATCCAGGATTAAACAACAAATGTCGTCAGTGATTCTTGTGCCATATAACTCGTGTTCACCATAAGATCCGGAGTGGGACGGAGTAGTCAAAAGTGTTTCCCCCTCTCGTTCATCAACGGATGCGCTTTACCGTAGACACTTGTCTGTCGGGGGCAAGCGGTAAGGTGGGAAGTCTTAAGTCCCACGGCATAGTCCGTAGACACTTGTCGCCCGAAGAACAAGCGGTAGGCTGGGGAAGCCTTAAGTTCATCACGGTATTGCGGTCTATGATGGGTTGCAGCTACCGGCGAAGGAGTTTGGTTAACGAGTCACAAACTGTCGTCGTGGTCGGTGTCCACCCATGAGTGGGAATAATGGGACCGACGAGGACCCAGGGTCGGGGTATGCAACAACGGGTGGGTGTGCGAGGTAGCGGAGGAACATGACTCACTAGGACCTTATACCGGGCCTCACACCAAAGGAAGTGTGGACGGGAAAGCTGCCCGGTTGGCACCAAGGTTAAGATCTCTTATGGTAACACACCTCTGCAGAGTGTAACGAATTGTGACCAGTCACTCCTTGTTCCGGGATTTGGACGAACGCTGCGGGAAAGGAACTCCATGAAGTTCTAGTCAACCGGTGAAGGCTGACGGACATAGTTCTTCGAATAAAAACAACCTTTTGAAGAAATGGTTATTAAAACCTGCATGGTATCAGACTTTCTGGTATGGCGTAGATAGTGCATTAAACACCTCTTTCCTAATATGAACTTGTTGAGTACGCTCGTATTCATACCACTCTTAAATCCACTGCCCCCATGCTGAACCATCTGGAGGAGGACAACGACAAACCTGAAGGAGTCGACATCATCGGCTACCAAGAACCAGACCTCTCTGGAGGTGTTGAAGGTGTAGACTACCTGATAGTCTACGGAAACGGAGAGGGATACGGAGGAGAACAATCCTAGACTCAGTAATAGTAGTAGTAGTGCCGAGCAGTCCAAACTTCTAGTAATTAGCTGCTCGCTGGAATAAATGTATAACCTCGTGAGACATCTATATTGTAAGTTAAGTTGGGTTCGCCTCGAACCCAGGAGTAACCCTCTTAGGACCCAAGAGGAGCTCCGAGATGATATGTACATATGGTTTGTAATAATGTATGAATGAGTTATGGACCTGCTATGTTCTGTTGTACTACTCCGAGGGATGTAATATTTGCGGATTGGTACCTGAATGTTATATCAACGACGGCATACTACAACATGCAGTGGTATGCGGGTCACAGTTGGTATCAGAGCAAAAGCTTTGACCTTAGGTTGGAACCTAGTAAATGGGACGAAAACTTTAGGAGTCAAATAGGATTAGTAAAGAATTCTCTAAAAATATGGTGTATATTCACTTGAGAATAAAACAATCATATTTTTTAGTGCGATTCTTTATTATCTCTATTATGATGCATTATTACTAATCTTATATTCTTTCTTTTCTACAGCCAACTATGGCAAGTTCACGTTCGGGACGTAACGTGAAAGTGATGGAATCAAACCTGAGTGAATATGACGGAGGACTCGCGGATATTCTTCGCGCTATGTTGCTTGAATTTGGGTGTGATCCCCAAATCAAAGTAACGAAATACATGTACTATGACGGTACAGTGTTAGCAAAGTGTAGGGTAGGATTAAGACTTCCAGAATCCCTAGGAATGAGTATAGTGATGCCAGCTGTTGAGGCTAGATCCAAACAGCCTACCACATTGCCATAATGAGAGCCATCACCGATATTCGGGAACATAAGACGAAAGAGCTTATTGGATCCGAATTTTCTCATATTCCTCATATGGAAGAGGAAGATGATCCTATGCTCAACCACTTTAAGTATGCTAAACGCAAGCCAGCAGAAGCCGCCAAGTACATGGACAATAGTCGTAACCTACTGACATTGTTCTTTCAGTTGAACCGACATTTGTCGGGAGCAATTGACACAATGTTGGAAGAGTTCACTGAGCCCAAGGAGGAGACAAAAGGAAAGGAACCCATGGAGGGAGTGGTTCACACACCAGTTTACTCAGCTGGTGACTATATTAGCATTGACCATCCAGAACAGCAAACCACACCTATTACACCTAGGTATTTTCCTAGTAACTCCTATGGAGGATATGAAGGTGGTGAGGAATCCGGAAACCATCAGCGTTCCGTGACTCCTATAGAAAACTCAACAGGTTGGCGTTGGGGATCAGATACTGGAAACCATAGTGATTCGGTTAGGTATAATCCTGAGATGAATGATGATGCCACAACCCGGTTTCAGAACGTCAATATAGATATTGAGGGGTATCCGATGCTGATTGAGTCTGATACTGAAGGTGGAGATACCTTTGGCGGAGTCACCGGGGAGTACACCCGATGGGTGGATTATGATGCACTGAATGACCAGTTCATGAACACAGATTTCTCCCTCGGATCATCATCCGATTCCGACTACAAGCCTACGGGAAGACCCTATGTTCCAGATTCTTCAGGAGGACTTCACGTTCGACCGGATGGAAGCCTGGGATGTACCAGGAGTGAAGCACGACTAGAGACCACCATGGGAGGCGAGACTACAATACAGTTGTACCACATGTATTGTAGTGTGTAATATTTGTATAAATTTGTACATATACTTTAATAAGTGAGTTTGCATACTCACATCGCTACTGAGTATTGTAATAAGACCACTTATGTATCTATATACAGGGTATATGTTTTGTATGATTTGCATTTGCTTCTTGATTTCCATTGCGTGACTAGTTCTGCGCACAAAGTTGAGCTCAGAAAACTTGCGCATGGAGTAATTATGAGTACCACTTTGTGTTGCAGAACTAGGGGGATATGTCGGGAGCGCCGAGTGAGGAGAGTGAAGAGCAGCGCCTCGAGCGTGAGGCCAGACAGAAGGCTGAGACTGATGAAGCAGCCAGAAATCAGTTTCCACCACCACCACCAATGACGCAGCAGAATTTCCTCCAGTACATGCAAATGATGGAGGAAAGGCAAAGGATTACACTGGAGCAGCAAAATAAGTTTTTCCAGGAGTTGCTCCAGCAGAACAGGGTGGATAGGCCCGAGAACCAGGGAGTCACTTTGTCAGACTTCCAGAATACGAAGCCAATCTCGTTTGCATACGCGCCCGAACCCATGGATGCGGAAGATTGGTTGATGGATACTGAGCGCAAGCTCAATACAGTTGGATGCAATGACCTGGAGAAGGTCAGGTATGCAACACACTTGTTGTGTGGACCCACCGCATCTTGGTGGGATAATATAGTAGCCGTATATCCGGCTGAAAAGGTATTTACCTGGGAAGAGTTTAAGAGGAAGTTCAGGGAATCCAATGTCCCTAAAAGCATAGTGGAACTGAAGCGTCGAGAATTTGAAAGTCTCGAGCAGAAGGATAAGGCCATCCTGACCTACGTCAGGGAGTTTTCAGGATTGTCCCGGTATGCAGTGGAGGAAGTCAATACCGAGGACAAGAAAAAGAAGAGGTTTATGCGAGGATTAAATCCTCAGTTTAAGGTACAGCTCAGGATGCTGAGAGCGACTGAGTTCCAAGAGTTGGTGGATGCAGCCATCACTCTTGAGGATGACTTCAAACAACTGCAAGATGAAAAGAGGAAGAAGGCCAAGTTTGAGCCTAATAGGTTTGTCAACAACAAGCCTAATACCAGCTTGAGTTTCAAGCCTAGATTCAACAACAACTACAATAGTAGAAGAAACCAAGCGTTTCAGACGGCAAATCAGATAGTTTGCCGAAGCTGTGGACTTCCAGGGCACTTTTCCAAAGATTGCAAGAAGCCAAGGATAATATGCTTTGGTTGTCGCCAGGAGGGGCACATGTTGAAGGATTGCCCCAAGAGAAAGAATGGAGGAGGTCAGTCAGGAGGAGGAGGAAGCCGAGGAGGAAACACCGGAGGGAACTGGAAGAACAAGAAACCCTTCGGCAAGTTGAACTGCACCAGCTTGGAGGAGGTGGTGAACTCCGATCAAGCAGTGATAGGTACGCTTCAGATACTCACTCATCCTGGCAAAGTACTTTTTGATACTGGTGCAACTACATCATTCATTTCCCAGCAATTCATCATCAAACACGGGATTAGATGCACTAAGTTAGATAAACCTATAACCATACTTTCTACGGGGGGAACGATATTAGTAACCCACACTAAACCTGGACAAGTCATTATGATCAATAAGTGTGCGTTTGACGCAGACCTGTTCATTTTACCGATGAAGGACATTGATGTCATTCTTGGTATGAACTGGTTAGAGGAAAATGGAGCACTTATAGATTGTACCCATAAGACAATGTCTTTGAAAAGCCCAGGTGGAGATAGAATCAAATACCAAGGAGATAAGCATACTCAGATTGAAGTTGAGTTGAAGTTGAATAGTATGAAGGAGGTGAAACTTGAGGACATTCCAGTTGTCAACAAATTCCAAGATGTATTTCCTAAGGAATTACCTGGAATGCCACCAGATAGGGAGATAGAATTTACTATCGACCTAATTCCAGGAACAGCTCCCATTGCTAAAGCACCATACAAGATGGGGCCTAAAGAGTTGAAAGAACTCAAGGAACAATTGGATGACCTGGAACAGAAAGGATTCAGGAGAGTATCTCACCATGGGGATCACCTGTGATTTTTGTGGATAAAAGAGATGGAGGTCGACGGATGTGCGGAGACTACAGGAACTTAAATAATGTTACTATCAAGAACAAGTACCCACTTCCTAGAATCCAAGATCTTTTTTATCAAGTTAGAGGCGCGGGAGTCTTTTCCAAGATTGATCTAAGATCCGGTTATCACCAGATAAAGATCAAGAAGGAAGACGTTCCGAAAACAGCCTTTGTCTCGAGGTACGGACATCATGAATATCTCGTAGTACCTTTTGGATTAACCAATGCCCCAGCAATATTCATGAATCTCATGAATAAGATCTTCATGCCATGTCTAGACAAGTTTGTCATCGTATTCATCGATGATATCTTGATATATTCCAAGGACAAAGCTGAACATGCTGAACATCTTAGGATAGTGTTGCAAACACTAAGGGAACACCAGCTGTACGCCAAGTTCAGTAAGTGTGAGTTTTGGCTAGATCAAGTAGAATTTCTTGGTCATGTCATTAGCAAGGATGGGATAGCAGTAAACCCAAGTAAAGTAGCATGAGTTTTGGATTGGGAAGCACCCAAGAATGTTAAGGAAATCCGAGGATTCTTGGGAATGGCAGGATACTATCGGAGGTTCATTGAAGGATTCTCCAAGATAGCAGGACCAATGACCAAGCTGTTAAGAAAGAACACACCATTCGTATGGTCTAATGAGTGTGAGAAGAGTTTTCAGACTCTGAAAGAAAAACTCACCACAGCACCGGTGTTAGCAGTTCCGGAAGATGGCAAGGATTACACCGTGTACTGCGACGCATCCAAACATGGATTGGGATGTGTACTCATGCAGATCGGAAAGTAATATCATATGGATCAAGGCAACTAAGACCTCATGAAGTAAACTATCCAACTCATGATTTAGAGTTAGCAGCAGTTGTTTTTGCACTCAAAACTTGGAGACATTTTCTCTATGGAGCCAAGTGTGAGCTCTATACGGATCATAAGAGTCTCAAGTACTTCTTCACTCGAAGGAACTCAATATGAGACAGAAAAGGTGGCTTGAATTGATCAAGGATTATGATCTGACCATCAATTATACTCCAGGAAAGGCTAATGCAGTAGCTGATGCCTTGAGTAGGAAGAGTACTGGAGGAATAGAACCAGAAATATCACCAGAGTTGAAGAAGGAAATAAGCCAAGCCCAAATACAACTTTGGGAGAAAGAAGCTCATGAAGGACTATCAGCTTTACAAGTAGCCGATGAAATGAATGTTAACCTAAAGAATGAGATAATCATGGGTCAACTGGATGATCCATTCATCGTCGAGGAGATGAGGAGAATTGATGAAGGAAGACCATCAGAATTCCACCGAGGAGAAATGGGATCATTGTGGTTCCAGAAAAGGATTTGTGTTCCGGACATTGATGAGATCAAGGAAGTTATACTCCGGGAGGCACATCAAACACCTTACTCTATACATCCTGGTAGTACAAAGATGTACATGGATCTCAAGGAATTATTCTGGTGGAATAACATGAAGAGGGAAATAGCCCAATACGTAGCAGAATGCCATACATGTCAAAGAGTGAAAGCTGAACATCAAAGTCCAGCAGGAAAGTTACAACCTTTACCAATCCCAGAATGGAAATGGGAAGAGATAGGAATGGACTTCATCACCGGACTACCCATGACCAATAAAAAGAAGGATATGATATGGGTAATCGTGGACCGGTTGACGAAAAGTGCACACTTCTTAGCAGTAAACCAGCAAGACAAAGGAAAGAAACTCATCGATCTTTATATCAAAGAGATCGTAAGTAAACATGGAGTGCCCAAGAAGATCGTGTCTGATCGAGGATCCGTGTTCACGTCAGCATTTTGGAAGCAACTACATGAAGCTTTAGGATCCAAGTTGGACTATAGTACCGCCTATCATCCTCAGACGGGGGACAAACCGAGAGAACTAACCAGATCCTAGAGGATATGCTTAGAGCTTGTGCCCTAGACTTCGGAGGATCATGGGAGGAACACTTACCACTAGCAGAATTTTCATACAACAATAGCTATCAAAGCAGTATCAAGATGGCACCATTCGAAGCTCTCTATGGAAGGAAGTGTAGATCACCGATATGTTGGTATGAAGCTGGATCAAGCAAGGAGTTCAACCGATTATGTCAAGGAAAAGCAACACATCATTGACATTATAAGAGATACTGAAGATAGCTCAAGTACAGAAGAGCTATGCAGACCAAAAGAGAAGGACTTGGGAGCCACAAGTTGGAGATATGGTATATCTTAAGGTAAGCCCGATGAAAGGTCTACAAAGATTCGGAGCAAAGGGAAAGTTGAGCCCTAGATACATCGGACCTTTCAAGATACTGAGTCAGAACCGGGGGTTAGCCTTTGAATTGGATCTACCGGGAAGGTTAGCTCAAGTTCATAATGTATTTCATGTGTCGCAACTTGAAATGCTTAGACCCCGCCAGTATCACATGCTGAGCTCGAGACCAGATTTGACTTACATTGAGAAGCCAGCCAAGATTCTGAGAAACAACTCAGCTATCAATCAAGCTTGCTCAAGATACAATCAAGGACACATGCCAGACCCCGAGAGGAAGCCACACCAGAGGGAAAAAGATGGAATAAAGCTATAAATGCAAGATACAATGGAAGCATCACCCCGAGAGGGAAGCCACCTGGGAAAAGGAAGAAGACTTGAGGAAAACATACCCCGAATTTATTACAACCACAACTTCGGGACGAAGTTTTCTTTAAGGGGGAAAGGCTGTAATGTCCCAGGTTTAGAGACGATCGAGGGTAGATTTTAGAAAGGGTTGTGCATTGCATTGCAAATTCTGGGGAAATTTCGCGCTTTTAAACAAAAACTGCATCGAAGGGGGACAAGTTTCTCTCTCGACACCTTACAGGGTTAGGGTTTCGAGAGTGCGACAAACTTGCATCTCACCTAACTAGTTTAGGGTTTTGAGATGAGAGGGGAGAGATTGCATCAAACTTAAGTTGCATAATTGAATTCTAAATTAAGTTGCATGGTTGAATTCAAACCAAAGTTGAATTTGTATTTCAAATTCACACATTAAATAATTACTCTATATATATTTGAGTTGTGAGGAAATTCATTAAGTAAATAATACATAATACACATTATGAATAACTTGAACAATAAGACAAGCTCATTAGAGAAAACCTTGAGCTTTATTGATCATCACACAATTTACATTGTCTTTACAATATTCATAATGAAAATAAATAAATATTACAACACATTACAAGAATTGCTTTAATAGAAAAGGAAAAAAGAAAATTACAAGTAAATAAAATATATCCTAAACTACAAGATCATCTTCACTTGATCTTGGACTTGATGATCTTCAGGATCATCTTGATCCATTGTTTGATCCCTGCACACAAACACAACAAATAGAGATTATGCCAAGTGGTAAATCCACTTGGCAGGTTAGTAGAATAATGAAAATTGAGCAGATATGGATTATCACCAGAATTTGACCAAGCCAGAGGTGGGCCGCGATCAAGATGGGCTTGAAGATATGTACATCAAGAAGTAGGTGAATCGGCCTTTATGCACAGAGTTTGGGCTAGTTAGCCCGTGTATCTTAATACAGTAGGCTATGTAGAAGTTAGAGTTTATCTCGTGCACGGTTTGGTGCACGCCCACATTAGAAAGTCCCCCGGACTATAAATATGTACCTAGGGTTTATGGAATAAACAACAACCAACGTTCAACACAAACCAATCTCGGCGCATCGCCAACCCCTTCGTCTCGAGGGTTTCTCCGGTAAGCACCATGCTGCCTAGATCGCATCTTGCGATCTAGGCAGCACGAGCCTGCCTACGTTGTTCATGCATTGCTCGTGCTGAAGCCTTTTTGATGGCGAGCAACGTAGTTATCATAGATGTGTTAGGGTTAGCATTGTTCTTAGTATCATATGTTGTCGTAGTGCAACCCTTGCGCATCTAGCCGTCCTTGTACCTCATCATGGGTGCAGGGGCGGCACCCCGCTTGATCGTTATTTAGTAGATCTGATCCGTTACGGTTGCTCCTTGATTCATCAAGGATTAGTTAAACATCCGCAATAGTTAGGCCTTACAAAGGGTTGGAGGATCCAGCGGCGTGTAGGGTGTAGTTTGCTGGCCCTAGACAGGATGTTTCGAGGATCAACCTCGTGTTGGTTTTAGGCCTTGTCTAGGATTGGCTTACGATCACCGTGCGCGAGCGCGAGGCCCAATCGTGAGTAGGATGATCCGATTATGCGGTGAAAATCCTAAATCGTCGTGGATCTCATATGCTTTATCTTTATCAAGCAGGACCACCATATATTCGGCCACCTTGGACGAATCATGGGTGGATCGGCTCCATGAGCCGATTCACAGGATAACCTGAGAGCCGATCGAGGCTCGTATTTAACGTGTACGTGTGTGCCCTGCAGGAAACTAAGCGAGGCATCATCCACACCTTCCCGACCAGGTATAGGTCAGGTGGCACGCCCTGCAATTTGCATCGGCGCGCGACAGGAGGCTTTGCGGGCCGTCGCTCGAGGACTGGGGCCAGCCGCAGCCCTAGTTGTTCCCGGCTCTACGGTGTTGACCACCACTGCCCGCCGGTGGGTTTCGACGTCAACACATTCTGGCACGCCCGGTGGGACAATCCTCAACATCAACCACATCGCCGTCTACATCGGAGATGGCGGAAGGAACTCCGGTCACTTACGAGGAGCTCAATGGCGAGCTCAAGAAGAAGTATGACGAGGTCAAAGTCCTCCTCGAAGCCGACCTCATCGGCTCTTTCCACAGGACCCGCTCCCATGGCATCAGATGGAAGGGGTTCTCACCTGACGGCGCGCTTGATGGAGTGGACCTATCCACCCCGTCAGAAGAACGCACCAGGTCGCTGCGTCAGGAGATCAACTTCATGGTGGCTCATTCGCTGCACCGCCATTCCGAGAGCCTGGTGAATACGTTGGAGCGCGTCGCTCTGCGCGTGATCCAGGAGATCATGAGCCATCAGTACTCTCCGTCAGGACCAGCTCTAGGGACTCACCAAGGAGAGGTGCCACTCCAGTCCCGTCCACCGCTGCCGTTCGCATTGGCAGCGCCCGAAGCGTCGTCTACAAGATGGGTGGTGACCCCAGTGACTACCAATTCCTACATGACGCGCCCAAGGAGATCCCGCACGGATACGCATGCGCATACGTGCTGGATCGCAGCACCTGGGCACTCTCGAACCAGGTTGCAACAGCGGGGACTCTGGAACAACAGAGGAACGTCGGAGGCAGACCCGAAGCGACGTGGCTAGCTAAATACGCCACCCCGACAAACTCCGAGCCCAGCTCCTGCAGTTGGCTCAGAACCGGAAAAACAAGCATGGCTGGTTAAGTACGCCACCCCGGCGAATCTTCAAGGTTCGGCACCTTCAGCCATCACCGCGGATCAGATTTGTACGATTCTGAAAGATCAGTTCGGCATGATGCCGAAAAGGAAGACGGTCGGCTATGCCAAGCCGTACCCCAACGAGTACGAATTGATCCCGCTACCACCCAAATATCGGCTCCCGGACTTCACAAAGTTCAGCGGATCAGATGGTTCCAGCTCCATCGAGCATGTGAGCCGATATTTGGCACAGCTGGGCATGATCTCAGCGTCGGACGAGCTACGTGTGAGGTACTTCTCACAGTCCCTCACAGGATCGGCTTTCGGTTGGTACACGTCGCTGCCACCGAACTCGGTCCAGACTTGGAAGCCGTTGGAAGAACGGTTCCATGAACAATATCACCTGAGAGGCTTCGAGGCATTGCCGATTTGGCGCAAGTACGAAGCGTGGGAAACAGTGTCGGAATACATCCGGCGCTTAGGACCGTTACGAACCGATGCTATGCGGTTCACGTGAAAAAGAAGCAGTCGAGTTGGCGGTGGTGGGTCTATCATCATCGATCAAGGACGTGGCCTCCCAAGCGGACTACCCTTCATTAGCACACATGGTGCAGAAGCTGTCACGATGAACAGCGCCACCCCGATGTCTACCAGGACAAATTCAAGCGCGTGGTTACCATGGTTGACGCAGCGAAGATGAAGGTGCTACGGGAGAACAAGAGGTCGCGGTGGCTGAGTGGACTCGAGCTGCAGGCCCGGTAACCTGCAAATGGGTGAAGCCACCAGGGCCTCCAAGAGGGTTCGACTTCGACGTGACGAAAACCGAGCAGATTTTCGATCTCTTACTCGCGGAGAAGCATATAAAGATACCCGAAGGCCACAAGGTCCCTACGGTGCAAGAGCTGAACGGAAAGCCATACCGCAAGTGGCATAACACGTTCACCCACACCACTAACGACTGCAGGGTGTGGCGTCAGCAGATCCAAATGGCGATAGAAAATGGGCGACTAATTTAACCAGTACGCCATGAAGGTCGACACACACCCCTTCCCCGCCGTCAACATGGTGGAGTTTACCCACCTCGGAGGGTGCCAGCCAGATTTCTCAGCCAACATCAACATGGTAGAGCTTGGACACCACTCTGAGAAGGGCGGGGATGAGCAGCTGCTCTCAGAGCAAAGACACAGAGGGGGCCGCTCCATGCGATCGGCTCCGTCAAGATGGCAAGCGCTACGTCACAGAGGGAGAAGTGAAGAACATAAGATATCAACGACCCCTCTCTGATCACCTCCTCAACAAGTATGTGAGTCGGTATGACCAACGCCGACGACACGGCGACGATGATGAAAGAGATCGTCTGGCCGAAACGACAGAAGGCATCGTCGGCATAATCACGATGAGGAGCGACAGGAGCGCCACGCCAGGGAGCAAGATGACACGGACAGCATTGGGACTGCCCCTTCTTCAGATCTGCTGGGATTCGGGAATGAGCCGATTACCAACAATCGGCAACGCCGAATGCAACCAGAAGAAGGAGGCAGCCAACGTGTCTGTGTTCGAGCGCTTAGGGCCTCTCCCACCACGAAGCAGACGTGCTGAGACCCCTCGGTTGGAAGATCTCGAGGATTCGGAAGACGAGGGGGAGACGAAGAAGACAGGTACCACCGTCCAAGGTGGTGCCCTGATGGTCTCAGCCATTCACAAAAGCGCAGGGTTCAGCGATTGCACGGTCGGAGGAAGCCGAAAGGTTGTACTTGTATACGCTAAGGAAGGCACGACCTGATCTGGCTGCGAAAGTCCGAGGACCCTGGACGAGGAGGGACTGCCGCAAAGAAAAGAGTGGCGCCCCAAAGGAAAGCCGATGATGAAACATCGGCTGGCACAAACATGGTGCTTGTTCGTCCGGCTAAGTGTAGAGCTCCACGATTACACGATGCACCCGAGGTGGACAACAGCAAGCCCACCAACGTGATAAAGTCAGAGATTGGGCTGGTTTTATCCACCGGCCTGGACGAGAGCAGACTACGTCAATAAGCAAACATGGCGAGGCTGATCCTTGCGATCGGCCCCCACCGAGCAAGCAACGTGGAGGCCGATTCCAGCAATCGGCCAAGATTATCCTCACCATCTATTTTGCTTGGGATCAACGTTTGACCCAACAGGGACTACGAAGAGCCGATACCATCAATTCTCTTGACAAAATCGGCTCGGGGGGCACCTAGGTGGATAAAACACGAGGATATGAGATAATACTATCAAGTATGGATATGAGATAATACTATCAAGTATGGGCCGATACACAAATCGGCCTAAAAATTTTAAAAATTTTGAGCACAGCGATGCAACAGACATCGACTTAAGGATATAAAAGCCGATGCATGGGCATCGACTCAAGAGGAATAACTGTCAGGGGATCAATGGAACTGGAGCACGGGCCTCTCGCGTGTAAGCATTCTTACCCTGTTTTAGCGGAAAGCTGGAGTAACTCGGGGGGCAGCAGACCTGCGGAAGAAATTTAAGGGCTCTCCTGAGGATTCCACATTATCTACCAGTTAGAAGATCATCAGTTGGGGGATACTGAAGGGTGAAGGATCGATGCATTGCTATCGGCTCATTGAAAAGCGGTTTGAGGAAATCGGCAAGATCAGTTTGGGGAAGCTCCTTCATTGATAAACAGGGTTTCTTACAAAGGAGGAACCGATTACTCAAAGAAAGAAGAACAAAGAAGGGTCTATTGACCCATCTACTACTGCTAGGCCTATGCTAGTAGATCCTAATCTACGGGCCATCACTGCCCTCGTCGTCGTCCTCGGAACCCTCATCGGCACTGCTGCCGATGGGCTCCTCGTCGCTACTCCCATAGCCCTCTACGGGAGCTTCATCCCCGTCCTCATCATCGCTGCTGTCGTCGTCCCACCACATGCGGAGGCGCTTCGCCGGCGGATAGCCCTCGAGGGAGTCGTCGTCGTCGTCATCCACCTCTTCCTCCTCTTCAGAGGGGCCGCCTTCCCAGAGGTCGTCCTCGCTTTCCGGCTCCAGTTCCTCGTCGACAAGGAGCTGAAGGTTTTCATCTCCGCTGGTCAGGGACTGGTCGTCTTCAGACCAGATGGAGGAGGCGTGGTCCTCCAGGTCCCATTCTTCCGGGGCACGGATGTCCGGCGGCGTCTCGTGGGAGGAGGAGGACCCATAGGAAAGTTCGGAGGAGGAAGAAGACATGGTGGCGTGGGAGGATTTGGTGGGTGCTAATGCGAGGAAGATGAAGGAGGGGCAAGCTGTTTAGAACGGCTAAATAGAAGGGATGTGAGGGAGATTTAATGCCACATCAGTTTCCGAGGAGGTGGTGCCTAGCAGGAAAAATTTTCGGACGCGTGGAGAAGTGGAAGGGGCAAGGCATCATGATGAGGGATTCTGCGGTGATTTTGCCCTGCCACGACGTGACCCGACGGAAGAAAGCATAATGATTTTGGAAATGTCATTTCCAAAACCAGGGGGCATGTGTTATCACCAATTTGACCAAGCCAGAGGTGGGCCGCGATCAAGATGGGCTTGAAGATATGTACATCAAGAAGTAGGTGAATCGGCCTTTATGCGCAGAGTTTGGGCTAGTTAGCCCGTGTATCTTAATATAGTAGGATACGTAGAAGTTAGAGTTTATCTCGTGCACGGTTTGGTGCACGCCCACATTAGAAAGTCCCCTGGACTATAAATATGTACCTAGGGTTTATGGAATAAACAACAACCAACGTTCAACACAAACCAATCTCGGCGCATCGCCAACCCCTTCGTCTCGAGGGTTTCTCCGGTAAGCACCATGCTGCCTAGATCGTATCTTGCGATCTAGGCAGCACGAGCCTGCCTACGTCGTTCATGCGTTGCTCGTACTGAAGCCTTTTGATGGCGAGCAACGTAGTTATCATAGATGTGTTAGGGTTAGCATTGTTCTTAGTATCATATGCTGTCGTAGTGCAACCCTTGCGCATCTAGCCGTCCTTGTACCTCATCATGGGTGCAGGGGCGGCACCCCGCTTGATCGTTATTTAGTAGATCTGATCCGTTACGGTTGCTCCTTGATTCATCAAGGATTAGTTAACATCCGCAATAGTTAGGCCTTACAAAGGGTTGGAGGATCAGCGGCGCGTAGGGTGTAGTTTGCGGGCCCTAGACAGGATGTTCCGAGGATCAACCTCGTGTTGGTTTTTAGGCCTTGTCTAGGATTGGTTTACGATCACCGGCGAGCGCGAGGCCCAATCGTGAGTAGGATGATCCGATTATGCGGTGAAATCCTAAATCGTCGTGGATCTCATATGCTTTATCTTGATCAAGCAGGACCATCATATATTCGGCCACCTTGACGAATCATGGGTGGATCGGCTCCATGAGCCGATTCACGGGATAACCTGAGAGCCGACCGAGGCTCGTATTTAACGTGTATGTGTGTGCCCTGCAGGAAACTAAGCGAGGCATCATCCACACCTTCACCAGGTATAGGTCAGGCACCCCTTGCAATTTGCATCGGCGCGCGACCAGGAGGCTTTGCGGGCCGTCGCTGAGGGACTGGGGCCAGCCGCAGCCCTAGTTGTTCCCGGCTCTACGGTGTTGACCAGTCACTGCCCGCCGGTGGGTTTCTGACGTCAACAGGATCAGCTCTGTCGAGCTGATCAACTCCTAGCCAAGGACCAAGCCAGATACCAAGTACTGGTACACACACACAGCCTAGTAGCTCACAAGGCCGCATGCAGCACACACACACACAGTGAGTCACCAAGGGGAAAGGTGGAGCTGTCGACCAGGAAGCAGAGGCAAACCATATAAAAACCCTTTCCACAAACCCTAGCTCAGTCATCGACCAAGCAGCTTCACAGGGTAAGTCACCAGAGATCAAAAGCACAAGAACAGGAAGAACAACACTGTTGTTCTATCTGTCCAAGAACACCACAGAACCAAATCAAGCATCACAAGCTCACAAGGAGGAGCAGGGCAAGCACCAGCTCACCACTGAAGCAAATCACCACACAGAAGCCATCCTCTACACCAACACCTATTTCTAGGAGCTGGAGAGAGGTATACCACAAATCATGAGCAAGCAAGGTTTTGCTCATACAATCCATCATTTGCACATGTCACAGAAAGCAAAGTGGGTAGATACCCTATATTTGTGTCATCATATGGGTATCTAGTCATTTGGTTCATGCAAACATAGAAAGGAGCCAGTAGAAATCATCCAGGGAACACTGGTTGTGTCCACACAGGGACACAACCAGAGAAATCCAACATGGATTCAAATCCCTGGCTAGCTACCAAGTTCACTTGACAACCTATAGCTAGCTAAGCCATCAGACATGATAGACAATCAAGTGTCTATCATTTTTGTCAACATCAAAAGCATCTGGCAACCAAATATGGTCAGGCCAGAAGCAACAATCCCCAGCAAGTCAGAAAGGGGGAGCTACCATGACAGCACCAAGTGGCTGTCAAGGCCACCTCAACCCACAGCCAACATTTCCAGCCATCACATCATCACCCAGTAGGGTTCAGTATGAGCTAGGGTACCCAACCAGTGGTTGGCATCCCTCAAGCCTCATCAATCCATCCATGAGATCACTACTGCTAAGCAGTTCACATCATTTATCCATTTAATAAAGCAAGTTAATACAGATAAATGAAAACAAGCAAATAAGCAACCAACATCTTGCATGTGATCCAAGGGATCACTGCAAGCATCAGATGATGCTTGAGCAAGCATCAACACACACCAGCACATATCTGTGTGTCACACAGACACAAGGATACGCATCAGAAAGGCACAGGCAGTAGGATGGCAAGCAATCAACTAGCATCTGATGATCATTGGATCATCAGAGCCTGCTAGGGCATGCAAGTGCTTGTCAGAGACAAGTCTAGCATCAATTCATGGACCATATAAATGAAATGGCCACAGTTAAGCAACAATTATATTACAGATAATCAAATCAAGCATACCCAAAAGCAAACCATCCAGGGATGGAACTAACCAGTAGCAATCATGCTCCACATGACATTTCCATGAAGCATACATGAATACACTTGAGAAATTGGAAAGAATAAGCAGCACACAGAGGCTCTGGCACTTGCATAATATAAGAACCATGCATCATGATCAAGTCAAGGCCAAGGATATGCATACACAGGATGTCCTAGTGGCAGTAGCTATCACAGGAGCCAGCCAGTAGGCCATGAGCATCACTGGATGTTCATGAGCAATCACAGGAGGGCACGTAGGAGTCCAGATACCACGTAGTGCATAGAGCAAAACTAGTAAAGCAGCAGAGCTAGCAATTCATGGCAGCAGCAGAGCGAGCGGCGCACACACAACCGTAGCACAAGCACAACTTGCAGCCATGGCGCTTGTAGGCAGCAGCAGCCAGCGCATCAAGACAGCACCCGGGCGAGCATGGCGCAACGCCCATCGGCAGGCCAGCATCTCCATGAGGGAAGACCAGAACGAGCTAGATGATAAGGGAGAGAGAGAAGAAGGAGGAGCACTTGGGGCGGAGTGGGAAGCACGGCCATGGCGGCACGGCGGCACACGCCGGCGAACGGCGGCACCAGGCCAAGCCTAGCCGGGCATCACCGCCGCGCGCCTGCAACACCATGGTGGCGCCAGCGCCAGGAGCGTCGGCGGCGACGAGATCGCCACGACGGTCCATGTTCATCGAGGCGAAGGGGGCGCGACGAGGGCGGTGCAGCAATCGCCATGGTGGATCGAGCGCCGTTGAACGGCGGTTCGATGTGTATCTCGCGGAGACCAAAGTTGGCCGGATCAATTGAGGAGGTGGCGGCGACGCGGGCGTCGCGGGAGCGCGTGGAGCTAGGGTTCGGAGACGCGAGCGAGTGAGAGAGAGAAGAGTGGGGCTAGACGAGCCGGACCGGGCAGGTCGGTTCGACCTAACCCACTGGTTTGCACCGACAGGTAGGCCCAGGGGCATTTCTGCCATTTCACAATTCAATTAAATTACAGAAACTTTGGAAAAGTACAATATATATTTAAATAACTCTAAAAAATAATTAAAAATATGAAAATTGATCAACATAAAATTCTCTACCTGAATAAAATATCAAAGGGAATTTTTGAAGACAACTAAGAATAAGTCTTAATATGATGATTTAAATAATCATTTAAATCACACATATTATTTTCAATAATGAAAATAAGTCCATTAATGCCTTTGGACTATAAAAACACCTTGACAACATTTCAAGGTTGTATTTTACCCTAAACAGAGTATCCCTAAATTGTTCTTAGTATTAACCTTCCACATAAAATAATAAAACACTCGGAAAGGGGGGAACAACCCTAAAAGCTGAATCATGCATAATTGCTTCTTTAACCATTGCCCTTATCGGACAATGATGCTATTTTTCAGAACAGAGGACAAGGGTCAGTCCACACCACCATCCAACTGCAACACTTTGCAGTGTTCAGGCAAGTTCATCGCTTGCTCATGTCATTTGAGTATTTTTACCAAATTACTTGCAAAGTACTATATTTATCACTATTGCATAAAAAGCAAAACAACTATTTTCATAACTATGAATATGACTATGTGGTGGGCAATGGAACCATGGATTGTGTTGATATGGTGGAGGTTCCATTGCAAGGGTTTATATCCATCTAGGATTAAACAACAAATGTCGTCCAGTGATTCTTGTGCCGTATAACTCGTGTTCACCATAAGATCTGGAGTGGGACGGAGTAGTCAAAAGTGTTTCCACCTCTCGTACATCAACGGACGCTTTACCGTAGACACTTGTATCTGTCGTGGGCAAGCGGTAGGCTGGGGAAGCCTTAAGTCCCCACGGCATAGTCCGTAGACACTTGTCGCCCGAAGAACAAGCGGTAGGTGGGGAAGCCTTAAGTTCCCACGGTATTGCGGTCTATGATGGGTTGCAGCTACCGACGAAGGAGTTTGGTTAACGAGTCCCAAACTGTCGTCGTGGTCGGGGTCCACCCGTGAGTGGGAATAATGGGACCGACGAGGACCCAGGGTCGGGGTATTGTTACCTGCCAAAACCCACCGGCGGGCAATGGTTAAGCAACACGAAGAGCCGGGAGGCTCCCAAGGTCGCTTAGTGGACCCTGGCACCTCGCGTCGTCCCGCAAGTCTTCCAGCCACGTCCTGGCGGTTGCTAGGGCGTGCCACCTGACCTAGACCCGATCAAGAAGGTGTTAGATTGCTTCGATTGTTCCTGCATGGTAGACACGTAAACATTAAATACGAGCCCTATCGGCTCTCAGGTTGCCCTGTGGATCGGCTCAAAGAGCCGATCGCCCCATGGTTCACGTTGGATTTGCAATGACATGGGGATCCTTCTTGATCAAAACAAAGCTAAACCGATCTACGACAGTTTAGGGTTTTCACCGCATAACGGAACGTCCTACGCGTAGTCGGGCCTAGCAGATACGGAAGATGATGCAAACTACCCCTACAAGAGGCCTAAAAACCAACATTACGTTAATTCCCGGAACATCCCTTGTAGGAACGGTAAACAACACCTAACGCACTACCGGATCGTCCGACCCCAGCATAAGGCCTAACTATGCAGATATTAAACTAATCCTTGAGAACAAGGAGCAACTATAACAGATCGGATCTACTAAGTAACGAACAAGCAAGATGCTGCCCTTACACCCAGATAGGTGTAAGGGCAGCTAGGTGTCGAGGAACGGCATTGCCACGCAGATACGCACGAGAGAGCACCAATGCAAGCCCCTAAACACCTAATGGTAAGTAGTGCTGCTCGCCATCAACAACGCTTCAGCACGAGCAACACAAGGTAGACGAATAAACATATACTGCCTAGATCGCAAGATGCGATCTAGGCAGCATGATGCTTACCCGGAAGAAACCCTCGAAGGAAGGGGTGGCGATGCGCTGATTTGTGTTTGTTGTGAACGTGATTGTCCTCCTTTCTCGATAACCCTAGATACATATTTATAGTCCAAGGGACTTTCTAATTCGTGCACCTAACCGTGCACGGGCCAAACTCTACCTTTTAATTCTAAACACGATGCGATCTACTATATTACAGATACATGGGCAATCTAGCCCAAACTCTTAGCACAAGGCCGCTTCAAAGATGCTCCACGTGTATATTCTTCAAGCCCATCTTCACTTACGGGCCACCTCCTGATTTGGCCAAAATCTGGTGATAACACATGCCCCCCTGGTTTTGATAATGATAATTTCAAAACCATCTGTCTTTCCTTCGAGGGGTCATGTCGTGGCAGAGCAGAACCGTCGCAGTATTCTTCATCATGACGTCTTGCCTTCTCAACTTCTCTGCACGATTTGACAGTTTTGGCACCACGTCCTCGGAAACTGCTTGAGCATTAAATCTCTGCCATATCCCCTTTTATTTAGCCACTTTTCGTAATTTCCTTCTTCATCCCCCTCGCATTAGCCCTCCAAAAGCCCTCCTCTGACACCATGTCTTCTTCTTCTTCCTCCTCCGCTGCATCAAGCCTCTCCGTCCAATCCTCCCCCCTCCGAGAGCCGACGCCAGAGTGGGACCCGCAAGAGGCCCACGCGGCCAGCATCCGCCGCGCCATTGCCGACGGGGAAGAGTCGAGCCACGACTTCTCCGTCTGGTCGGAGGACGACAAGTCCTCGACCGACGGAGAGCGACCTCCGCTTCCTAGCGTACGGGAACCGGAGGAGGAGAGCGACGACGCTTCTCTGGGATGATTTCACCTCCTCCGAGGAGGTGAAGGAGGAAGAAGAGGAGGAGAACGACACCTCCTCCAACGAGCCGCCGGCCAGCGCTTCCGCCTTGGCCGGGCAATCTTAGCGACTTCGACAGCGGCGACGGACGACGCCGACGAGGAGGACGAGGACAATGAAGGTCTGCCTGGTGGTCGCTACAGCAGCGACGACGAGCCCGCCGGGAGCAGCGCCGACGGCGGCGATGACGAGAGGAGGCAATGGCCCCTAGATAGGATCCCTAGAATAGGATCAGTAGTAGTAGGAGGGCAAGGTATCCCCCTAGGCCTTCCTTTTGAGAGCAATCAGCTCTTTTCATGTAAGAAATCTGATTATCGATGAAGAAATTTCCCCAATTTGACTCTACCGATTCCTTGCAAACTGATTTAGCCGATTCTCCCTTGTCTTGATTTTGCCGATTGTTAGCCTGATCAACGCTCAATGAGCCGATGACAACGCATCGGTCTTAGATCTTGGAAATCCCAAATCCCCTGAGCTTAATGTTAGTTTTAATCGGCAAGACTCCAGAATCGATGCCTTCAGGAGAACTCTAGGACCATTGCTGAAAATCTTGATCGCCTACAACTTTCCTTGCGATGCTCTGTTTCTTTGCAGCAACAAACTGGCCCAAAGCCTATCAACTATGATGGCTCTCTTCAAATTGGTGGCTCTAGCCCTCAGAACAACGAACCTTGAGGGTGAGCTGCCCCGAGCTGCCTCAAGGCGAGGATAAAGTGTACCAGCCGAATGGGCCATCATCGGCTTCCCTGGTGCAGCGTCAGCCGATTCCAACAAAGTCGGCTCTCCCATCATCATCAATATTTCAGGGCGAGCCCCCCCGAGCCACTCCGCTCTTCATCAAAACAGGGCAGGAAAGCTTACGCCCAAGGAGCCAATGCACTAGGACGGCTTTGGAAGGATCGGCAGCTCCCTTGAACTAAGAAGCCTCCAACGTAGTGGCCCTCGAACTCCTCCTAGCTCCATTCTCGCGTCTTGCTGCTCAGATTGGCTCATCACCTCGGGCAGACTGATGCAGCTTCTGGTGAGGATGTTTGATGAAGTTGTCACCTTGGTCAAGCCCCAGGAGGAAACGTCACAGCCAATTGAATGGTCATCGGCTGTTCTCATGATCCTAACCTGATCTGCATGCTTACGCAGGCGCTGCTGATCTTGAAGATTTGCTAACGGAGCCACCAACAATTCCACTGAGGAGCTCCTCCAGTAGAGCCTCGCTACGTAACTCGATGACTGCTCCATTAGGCTTCTGCTTGTAACAGTCGTATCCCTTGAGTCGATGGCCGTGCATCGGCTTTTAATTCTTAAGTCGATGTCTACGCATCGGCTGTGCCCAAATTTTTTGGATTTTCAATTTTTCATATGGCCGATTTATTTATGCATCGGCCCCCATACTTGAGCTGCTCTGCTGGGCATTTGACATCCACTCCAAGCTTCATATCCTCGTGTCTCATCCATCTATGTGCCCCCGAGCCGATTCTGTCAAGTATTTGATGGTATCGGCTCTTCAGGCATCTGTTGGATCAATGCTGAACACAGACAAAACGTATGTCGAGGATAATTTTGGCCGATTGCGGGAATCGGCCTCCCTTTTCATTGCAATGCTTCGTGAAGGTTTAGCACTTCTTGGTTTTCCACTGTAGCT
Organism: Lolium multiflorum; assembly: GCA_030979885.1. NCBI lineage: Eukaryota > Viridiplantae > Streptophyta > Magnoliopsida > Poales > Poaceae > Lolium > Lolium multiflorum. Next base: position 35,969,479 of record CM061753.1, read on the forward strand.
ACGTGACATGCTGGAGATAAGATCCTTTGCTTTTCATTTTTTGAGGGCCGATCGCAGGGATCGGCCTCGCCACGTACGTCCATGGCCTTGGACGTTGCTACTCCGTCGGGATTATGGACACCATGTTTGTATCAGCCGATGCTTCTGCATCGGCATCAGCCGATGCCTCGTGCATCGGCTTTCGTCTGTTTAGGGCGCATACTTTCTTTGGCGGGCGCGCCTTCGTCTCCAGTGTTTGTTGAATTTTCACGGCCAGATCGGGCCGCGCCTTCCTCAACGTGTACAGGTACTGTGCTTCCTCCAGGTTCCGCCGCTGCACCCTCGCTTCCGAGAATGGCCGAGTCCATCGGGGCACCACCTTGGCCGGTGATACCTATCTTCTTCTCCATCCGACTCCTCAAAGTCTTCTTCTTGAGATGACTCAGCTCGTTTATTATGAGGGGAGAGGCCCTAGAGACGCTCGAACACTGAAACTTCATTTGTCCTCCTCCTTTGCTGTTTGCATTCTGGGCAATTCTCGATTGTTGGCAATCGGCTCATTCCGGAGTCCCAGCAATGTTTGAAGAAAGGACAGTTCCAGTGCTTATCCATGTTGTCTTGCTCCCTTGACCTCCCTCTAGCGTGACGTTCGTACCCGTCGTTGTTTCTATCATGCTGACGATACCTCAGTCCGCTGCATCTGACCGACGATACCTTTCATTGTCTTCGTCGTAGCGCCGACGTCGGTCATACTGCTGCTCATATTTGTTGAAGAGATGCACGGATAGTGGACGTTGATACTGCACGGTTCTCACCTCCTCCTCGGTTAGGTACCGTCTATCATCATCTTGGGGCCGGTCGCGTGGAACGGCCTCCTCTTTATCTTTGCCACGAGAGTGGCTGCTCTCTGCTTTGTCCGTGCCATGGCGGCTCACAAGCCCTGCCATGTTGACACCAAAGGAGAACCCTGGCTCCTTATAGAGTGGCTGAGATCCACCATATTGACGCCAGGAGACGAACGTGTGCCTCCTTTGACCTTGATGCCGTGCGAACGGGTTTTCTCAAAGGAGCCGATGAGCTCGGCTTCACAGATGGCCTTCAGCTCATCGTATTTCTTCTTGTGCTCCGCAGGGAGATCCTCGTATTTGATCTGTTCCTCTGCCATCTCGGAGGTCGGTGTTGACGTGGATGTTGCAGAAGATGGTCCCACCGGGCGTGCCAGAATGTGTTATCTGCCAAAACCCACCGGCGGGCAATGGTTAAGCAACACGAAGAGCCGGGAGGCTCCCAAGGCCGCTTAGTGGACCCTGGCACCTGCGTCGTCCCGCAAGTCTTCCAGCCACGTCCCGGCGGTTGCTAGGGCGTGCCACCTGACCTAGACCCGATCAGGAAGGTGTTAGATTGCTTCGATTGTTCCTGCATGGTAGACACGTAAACATTAAATACGAGCCCTATCGGCTCTCAGGTTGCCCTGTGGATCGGCTCAAAGAGCCGATCGCCCCATGGTTCACGTTGGATTTGCAATGACATGGGGATCCTGCTTGATCAAAACAAAGCTAAACCGATCTACGACAGTTTAGGGTTTTCACCGCATAACCGGAACGTCCTACGCGTAGTCGGGCCTAGCAGATACGGAAGATGATGCAAACTACCCCTACAAGAGGCCTAAAAACCAACATTACGTTAATTCCCGGAACATCCCTTGTAGGAACGGTAAACAACACCTAACGCACTACCGGATCGTCCGACCCCAGCATAAGGCCTAACTATGCAGATATTAAACTAATCCTTGCGGAACAAGGAGCAACTATAACAGATCGGATCTACTAAGTAACGAACAAGCAAGATGCTCCCTTACACCTGGATAGGTGTAAGGGCAGCTAGTGTCGAGGGACGGCATTGCCACGAGATATGCACGAAAGCACCAATGCAAGCCCCTAAACACCTAATGATAAGTAGTGCTGCTCGCCATCAACAACGCTTCCAGCACGAGCAGCACAAGGTAGACGAATAAACGTATGCCTAGATCGCAAGATGCGATCTAGGCAGCATGATGCTTACCCGGAAGAAACCCTCGAAGGAAGGGGTGGCGATGCGCCTGATTTGTGTTTGTTGTGAACGTGATTGTCCTCCTTTCTCGATAACCCTAGATACATATTTATAGTCCAAGGGAATTTCTAATTGAGGCGTGCACCTAACCGTGCACGGGCAAAACTCTACCTTTTAATTCTAAACACGATGCGATCTACTATATTACAGATACATGGGCAATCTAGCCCAAACTCTTAGCACAAGGCCGCTTCAAAGACGCTCCACGTGTATATTCTTCAAGCCCATCTTCACTTACGGCCCACCACCTGATTTGGCCAAAATCTGGTGATAACAGGTATGCAACAACGGGTGGGTGTGCGAGGTAGCGGAGGAACATGATTCACTAGGACCTTATACCGGGCCTCACACCAAAGGAAGTGTGGACGGGAAAGCTGCCCGGTTGGCACCAAGGTTAAGATCTCTTATGGGTAAAGCAACACACCTCTGCAGAGTGTAACGAATTGTGACCAGTCACTCCTTGTTCCGGGATTTGGAACTGCGAACGCTGCCGGAAAGGAACTCCATGAAGTTCTAGTCAACCGGTGAAGGCTGACGGACATAGTTCTTCTGAATAAAAACAACCTTTTGAAGAAATGGTTATTAAAACCTGCATGGTATCAGACTTTCTGGTCTGGTATCGTAGATAGTGCATTAAACCTTTCCTAATATGAACTTGTTGAGTACGCTCGTACTCATACCACTCTTAAATCCCCTGCTTAGATCTGAACCATCCGGAGGAGGACAACGACAACCTGAAGGAGCCGACATCATCGGCTACGAAGAACCTCTCTGGAGGTGTTGAAGGTGTAGACTACCTGATAGTCTAGGAAAACGAGAGGGATCCGGAGGAGAACAATCCTAGACTCAGTAATAGTAGTAGTAGTGCCGAGCAGTCCAAACTTCTAGTAATTAGCTGCTCGCTGGAATAAATGTATAACCTCGTGAGACATCTATATTGTAAGTTAAGTTGGGTTCGCCTCGAACCCAGGAGTAACCCTCTTAGGACCCAAGAGGAGCTCCGAGATGATATGTACATATGGTTTGTAATAATGTATGAATGAGTTATGGACCTGCTATGTTCTGTTGTACTACTCTGAGGTATGTAATATTTGCGGATTGGTACTTCGCGAATGTTATATCAACGACTGGCATACTTCAACATGCAGTGGTATGCAGGGTCACCACAGCGCGGCTGCCTCTAATAATGTGTGTGCGCACTCGACCGATTATCCCTAAACCTTAAACAACCCTAAAACCCTAAATCCCTAATCCCTAATCCCTAAACCCTAAACACCCTAAACACTAAACCCTAAACCCTAGACCCTAACCCTAAACCCTAGCTAACCCTAAACCCTAATTAAACCCTATGTATAGGCCAACGACACTTAATTGTGCATCGAGCAGGCCAGGTGCCGCGGTCCTCTAATTAAATTAATGTGCCATGCATTAACCCTAAACCATATATATGTAACTAACCCTATCTAATCAACACTACTTAATTAAAACACATAACCCTAAACTATACTAGCTAGCTATAACCCGATCTAATAAAAACATGCTCTATATATAGCAGCTAGCTAGCAAACCGTAGATTAACACCAATTAAAATATACATGGCCTATATCGATCATGTTGTATAACATATTCCTGAGATTCATTAATTAATTATATAATTATCGTGATAAATTAATTAACTTGAATTTTGACAAGTTCTCTCGAATGAAAACACATTTGATTAAGTTGCCTCATAATATATATATATATATATATATATATATATATATATATATATATATATATATATATATATATATATATATAAAATTAGTGTGCATGCATGGCCTACAATGCATTCGTGCATATATTTTAATGTATATTTGAACATATTCTTGGGGATTTCAATCTCTCTCTCTCGATCATCTATATATCGTTGGTGGCGTGTAACTCACACGTTCGTTGGGAACCCCAAGAGGAAGGTATGATGCGCACAGCAGCAAGTTTTCCCTTAGAAACCAAGGTTTATCGAACCAGGAGGAGCCAAGAAGCACGTTGAAGGTTGATGGTGGCGAAATGTGATGCGCAACACCTGGGATTCCGGCGCCAACGTGGAACCTGCACAACACAACCAAAGTACTTTGCCCCAACGAAACAGTGAGGTTGTCAATCTCACCGGCTTGCTGTAACAAAGGATTAACCGTATTGTGTGGAAGATGATTGTTTGCGAAGAAAATAGTAAAACAAGTATTGCAGTAGATTGTATGCGATGTAAAGAATAGGACCGGGGTCCACAGTTCACTAGAGGTGTCTCTCCCATAAGATAAAAGCATGTTGGGTGAACAAATTACAGTCGGGCAATTGACAAATAGAAAAGGGCATAACAATGCATATACATGGTATGATAAATATAGTGAGATTTAATCAGGGCATTACGACAAAATACATAGACCGCCATCCAGCATGCATCTATGCTTAAAAAGTCCACCTTCAGGTTATCATCCGAACCCCTTCCAGTATTAAGTTGCAAGAAACAGACAATTGCATTAAGTATGGTGCGTAATGTAATCAACAACTACATCCTTAGACATAGCATCAATGTTTTATCCCTAGTGGCAACAACACATCCACAACCTTAGAACTTTCGGTCACTGTCCCAGATTTAATGGAGGCATGAACCCACTATCGAGCATAAATACTCCCTCTTGGAGTTAAGAGCAAAAACTTGGCCAGAGCCTCTACTAATAACGGAGAGCATGCAAGATCATAAACAACACATAAGTAATAGATTGATAATCACGAACATAGTATTCTCTATCCATCGAATCCCGACAAACACAACATATAGTATTACAGATAGATGATCTTGATCATGTTAGGCAGCTCACAAGATCCAACAATGAAGCACATAAGGAGAAGACGACCATCTAGCTACTGCTATGGACCCATAGTCCAGGGGTGAACTACTCACTCATCACTCCGGAGGCGATCATGGCGATGAAGAGTCCTCCGGAGATGATCCCCTCTCCGGCAGGGTGCCGAGGCGATCTCCTGAATCCCCCGAGATGGGATTCGCGGCGGCGCGTCTCTGGAAGGTTTTCCGTATCGTGGCTCTCGGTACAGAGGGTTTCGCGACGAAGACTTTAAGTAGGCGGAAGGGCAACGCGGGGCCACACGAGGGCCCCACACACCAGGCCGCGCGGCCGGGGCCGCCGCGCGCCCTAGTGTGGTGGCGCCTCGTGGCCCCACTTCCTTTCCCCTCGGTCTTCTGGAAGCTTCGTGCAAAAATAGGACCCTGGGCGTTGATTTCGTCCAATTCCGAGAATATTTCCTTACTAGGATTTCTGAAACCAAAAACAAAACAGCAACTGGCTCTTCGGCATCTTGTTAATAGGTTAGTGCCGGAAAATGCGTAAATACGACATATAATGTGTATAAAACATGTAGATATCATCAATAATGTAGCATGGAACATAAGAAATTATCGATACGTCGGAGACGTATCAGCATCCCCAAGCTTAGTTCTGCTCGTCCCGAGCAGGTAAACGATAACAAGGATAATTTCTGGAGTGACATGCCATCATAATCTTGATCATACTATTGTAAACATATGTAATGAATGCAGCGATCAAAACAATGGTAATGACATGAGTAAACAAATGAATCATAAAGCAAAGACTTTTCATGAATAGTACTTCAAGACAAGCATCAATAAGTCTTGCATAAGAGTTAACTCATAAAGCAATAAATCAAAGTAAAGGTATTGAAGCAACACAAAGGAAGATTAAGTTTCAGCGGTTGCTTTCAACTTATAACATGTATATCTCATGGATAGTGTCAATGTAAAGTAATATAACAAGTGCAATATGCAAGTATGTAGGAATCAATGCACAGTTCACACAAGTGTTTGCTTCTTGAGGTGGAGAGAGATAGGTAAACTGACTCAACAATAAAAGTAAAAGAAAGGTCCTTCAAAGAGGAAAACATCGATTGCTATATTTGTGCTAGAGCTTTTATTTTGAAAACATGAAACAATTTTGTCAACGGTAGTAATAAAGCATATGAGTTATGTAAATTATATCTTACAAGTTGCAAGCCTCATGCATAGTATACTAATAGTGCCCGCACCTTGTCCTAATCAGCTTGGACTACCGGATCATCGCAATACACATGTTTTAACCAAGTGTCACAAAGGGGTACCTCCATGCCGCCTGTACAAAGGTCTAAGGAGAAAGCTCGCATTTTGGATTTCTCGCTTTTGATTATTCTCAACTTAGACATCCATACCGGGACAACATGGACAACAGATAATGGACTCCTCTTTAATGCATAAGCATGTGGCAACAATTAGTGTTCTCATATGAGATTGAGGATATCGTCCAAAACTGAAACTTCCACCATGATTCATGGCTTTAGTTAGCGGCCCAATGTTCTTCTATAACAATATGCATGCTCCAACCATTAAGGTGGTAGATCTCTCTTACTTCAGACAAGACGGATGACATAGGCATCCCAGATGGGCCTGCCGAAGATGGTACCCGGAGTTTACTAAAGGCCCACTATCCGAAGAATAAGAAGATTCGGGAGCCCAAGATACATTAAGGAAAGCTAGAGTTGTAATAGGAAGTGTTATTTGTAATCTGGCGGGATGAGTTAGAAACCGTCCCGGACTCTGTAACTTGTACATAATGAAACCCTCGGCTCCACCTCCTATATAAGGGGGAGTCGAGGGACAAAGAAAGGATCGAATCTACTGTCAACATAACCCTAGTTTTCGTAATCGTCGAGTACTTTTCGCCTAAACCTTCGAGATCTACTTGCCCTCTACTTCTAGCAAAACCCTAGTCTACAATCTGTAGGCATTGACAAGTTAATCCTTTGTCAATTGGCGCCGTCTGTGGGAATTAGAGGCTGCAAGGATCTGATCTCGATGGCACGTTCAAGATCTTCGACTTCATCAACAGCAAGCAACGCGATGGATCGAGGTAACAAGGGAAAAACTGATCTATTCAATTTTATTCCTCACCCGCCCTCCCGTATGGATGCATGTGCCTATCTGGAGGAGCCCATCATCATGACGTTCGGAGAATTCCGATTTGGCGTCAACAAGGAAGGATCCTACCGTCTCGAAGTTCCGATCTCGTCGGAATTTTCAGCGGTCGATTCTAACCTTTCGTCGAGTGACGAGGAGTTTTCGTCGCCATACTTCGTCGACAACAAGGCAAGCGGAAAGCTCGCTAAGATCTTCAGCAATACATCCTTCGAGTCGTCTGCGGACTCCTTTATAAGCAGCGACTCCGACAGCGTCGACAGCTTCAACTTCATCGACAAGTCTGCTGCCATCGGAAAGGTCTTCACCACTCTATATGATGGTGTCACCAATCCTGATAAAAATCAATGCACAAAATATCATCAGATCTATGTGGTAGAAGGGGCAGGCACATCAGACCCGCAAACATCAGAGGCTTTCGACGAGTTGGGAAATCCATACGTCGATCCCGCTGATCTCAGACATGGCTTAGGCACTAAGTATCCTGGATCCTCAACTCGCGCAAGAGTACAGCTCCCGCAAGAAGCGTGGGATAGGGCCGCGAAAGCCATGGATGGTTCAGAACCTATGACCACCACTGCTACTGTACAAGAACTTCAAGCATATCAATATAGACTTGCTCGAGTAAGCAGAGAGTTGGAAAAACAGACAGCATCCCTGAATAGGAGAAAAGAAGCGCTTCGCATCAAGCAGACGCCGAGCAGATTTAAGTCGACAATCTAGAACTCGGGAGACAGTCACAGAGAAGCTCGGAGGAGAGCAATGTCTCGGCTGCAAAACATACCCGAAGCAGAGAGAGGAAACATAATCCAAAATCTCGACATGTCCTTTATGTCGATCGATGAAAGAGGAAATATCATCCCAAAAACGCCAGAGGCAGGTTACATGGCAACACAAGCTTATATCTTGGCATCCAGACCACCTGCTGGGGACCCGAGAGAACCATTGTTCAATATGGCGATGGCTGGAGTAGGAGTTATGGGAACAGCGTTTGCAACAACGCCTCCCGAAGAAAATCCTAGGCAAAATAGTCCACGACCCACCGCAGCAGTTCAAGACCCACCAAGAGCAAGTGGAGCAAGAGACACAGCAGTCCAAGTAAGGGTGGACAGAGCGCGACAAGAAAGAAGGGACCGTCAGCACTCGCCAGAACTTGCCGACGAAGATATGTGTGGGCTCCCGTGCTTTACGAGAAGAGTTCGAAAAACTCGAGTCCCAAAAGGGTTCAAGTTACCCAAAAATTTCAAGAAGTTCGACGGCCTGCAAGATCCCGAGGATTGGCTCGTGGATTATCTCGAGATGGTAAAACTGGTAGGAGGAACCAGAGCAACAGCTATGCAAAGTATCCAAGTTCACCTGAGTGGTGCCGCAAGATCTTGGATAAAGAAACTCCCCTTAAATTCCATCGACAGCTGGGAGACCTTTGAGGACATCTTCGTGAAAAACTTCCGATCCACGTGCAAGAAACCTGCATCGTTGGAAGAGCTGAGGGCATGCCGACAAAAACACGACGAGTCGATGAGGAAGTATATACAGCGATGGAACATCATAAAGAACTCGGCAGAAGATATATCTGACGAGAGGGCAATAGATGCGTTCGTGGCAGGAGTCCGCCGAGCAGATTTCATCGAGGACTTGGGGAGAACTAATCCCAAGACAATTTCAGCACTGATGGAAATTGCTAATAAGTGGGCAGATGGAGAAGACGCAATATACAACAAGCGACACAGGTCGCCAGAGGAAGATCGTGGCCGAAACTATCAAAATAGAAGACGATTTTCTCGCCAGTTTTACAACAACGACGCGCCCGGCCATATATCGGCTGGTTTCCGAGGAAATCCTGGAGGAAATAGTCGAGATGACTATCAAAGGAGTAATGAGCAGCAAGGCGACAATAGAGGTGATTTCCGCGGCAACAGGCAAAATAGTGGACCAAGGATTCAAAGACCTTATGTGTCTCCCGAGGAGATGATGAACGGTCCGTGTCAAATGCACTTTTACCTTGACAACAATGGAAAGAGACAGTCAGGACATCTCCAGAAAGACTGCCGCAATTTCCAGGCAATGCTGCGAGCCGCAGGAATCGCAAATGCCCAAGCAAATAACAGAAATCCTCGGGAGCCAAGGAGCGAGATTCACCTTCCACCTCCTCCCGCAATTACCGACGAAAATCGACACCAGCTTAGAATTGCGGCAGCACCACACCCACCCCCATATGTTGACCCCAACTCTAACGGTGTGGTCTCGATGATTCAGAAAGCTAGGCCGTCCAACAGGGCGCAGAAGGTAATATCTCGACAAGTGTTCATGGCAGAGAAGATGCCTCCACCAACAGTCGAGTACTTAAATTGGTCGGGGCAAGATATCGGCTTCACAATCGCAGACCATCCGCAGCAAGTTCCTCGACCAGGACAATCAGCACTCATCTTACCCGCAGTAATCGCTGGTTTTGATGTATCGAGAGTTTTCATAGATGGCGGCAGCAGTTTAAACCTCATGTATGCAGATACATTGAGGAAGATGAACATATCCCTAGCAAATCTGAAACCCGACACACGTTTCCACGGGATTACACCAGAGAAGCCAAGTTACCCATTGGGCAAGATCAACCTCGACGTTCAGTTTGGAACCCGAGAAAACTACAGGATAGAGAATCTGGAGTTCGAAGTGGTGGATTTTCCGTCGCAATATCACGCCTTGTTGGGACGACCAGCGTATGCCAGGTTCATGGCAGTGCCGCATTATACATATCTGTTGTGGAGGTTGCCTGGGCCTAAGGGACCTATCACAATCAAAGGAAGTTTCGCGTTATCCGATAAATGCGACAAGGATTTTCATCGACTGTCAGAAACTTTCGGGATGCAAGCAGAATATGCGGCACCAAGGTTCACTGATTATGATGTGCTGCCAGAGGTAGGAAGATCTTCTAAGGAGCCAACTTTCAATATAACCAAAGATTCAAAAGAGGTACAGATCCACCCGACAGATCCAAAGAAAACGACGTCCATTGCCGCAAACATGGATGTCGCATAGGAAAGCGCGCTCGTCGAGTTCCTCCGTGAGCACTGGAAAATCTTCGCATGGTGTCCAGCCGACATGCCAGGAGTACCCAGGGAACTTGCCGAGCACCACCTCAATTTGGATCCTCTCGCACGACCAGTAAAGCAACCTTTGCGGCGTTTTTCGGAGCCTAGCCGCAAAGCCATGTTATCTGAAATAGATCGACTCAAAGATGCTGGTTTCATCAGAGAAATATCTACAGAAGCCACATGGGTAGCTAACCCAGTGATGGTGCCGAAGAAACACACAATAGTCCTTCGCATGTGCGTCGACTTCACGTGTCTCAATAAACATTGTCCCAAGGATCACTTTCCCCTCCCAAGGATCGATCAAATAATCGACTCCACGGCAGGATGCGAACGTCTTTCCTTCCTGGACGCATATTCTGGTTATAACCAGATCAGATTAAAAGAAGAAGATGAAGCCAAGACAGCGTTCATCACACCTTATGGCGTGTTTTGCTACAAAACAATGCCCTTTGGTCTGAAAAACGCGGGAGCAACATATCAGCGGATGATGCAGAAGTGCCTAGCAACACAGATTGGGAAAAATGTACAAGTCTACATCGACGATGTCGTAATAACATCAAAGAAAGGGTCGACTTTGATCGAAGATTTGAAAGAAACCTTCGACAACCTCGACAAGTTCTGCCTCAAGCTGAACCCGACAAAGTGCTCTTTTGGAGTTCCCACTGGAGAACTTCTCGGGTTCTTAGTATCAGCAAGAGGGATTGAAGCTAATCCCGAAAAAATACAAGCCATCGTTACTATGAGAAAGCCAACAAAGTTGAAAGAAATACAACAGCTAACGCAGTCTTTTAAGCAGATTCGTCGCAGGCTAGGAGAGGCGCCGTTCTATGCATTGATCAAGCAAGGGGAAAAATTTCAATGGAACGAGGAAGCAGACAGAGCTTTCGAGAATCTCAAGCGAGCAATTTCGACACCACCAATATTGGTGGCGCCAAAAGAGAAAGAACCTCTCCTATTGTACATTGCAGCCACACCTCAGGTGGTCAGCACGGCCCTAGTAGTCGAGAGAGAAGAAGAAGGCAAGCTTCATGGAGTTCAAAGACCAGTATATTTCATCAGCGAAGTACTGTCCCGTCAAAACAGCGGTACCCGCAATATCAAAAGCTAGCATATGGAGTATTCACGACAGCAAGAAAATTGCGGCACTATTTTTCGGCGCACCCGATAATAGTGGTCAACGAGGCTCCCTTATCAAATATACTGAACAACCCAGAAGCTACGGGTCGTGTCTCCCTTTGGGGAATAGAACTTTCCCCTCGGGACATCACGTATGAAAAAAGAAAAGCAATAAAGTCGCAGGTCTTACCAGATTTCATTGCAGAGTGGATGGAGCTACAAAACACGGGACCCCCAGATTTATCGAGGACTTGGACCATGAACTTCGACGGGTCCAAAAGATTGGAAGGTGCTGGAGCAGGCGTGATATTAGTATCACCTGAAGGCGACAAGTTGAAGTATGTTCTCGGATGACGTTCCCAAACGCATCTAACAATGAAGCAGAATATGAAGCTCTCATACATGGGATGAAGATGGCGAAAGCTTGCGGGCAACCCGACTGAAAATTTTCGGCGACTCACAGTTGGTAGCACAGCAAGTCATGAACCAATGCGATGCAGTCAACGAAAGTATGATAGCATACAAGGAGGTGTACAATGAGCTGGAGAAGCTATTCGATGGTTGTGAGGTAAACCACATCAGCAGGATGAGCAATGATGAAGCCGACGTTCTCGCAAACATCGGGTCACAATGCCTCGCGATTCCTCCGGGCGTGTTCTGGGAAGAGATTAGCGAGAGATCAACAAAGCCAAAAACCAAAGGAGAAAAAGAGAAAACCTCAAGTATCGCCAAAGACACAGAAGAAGAAGAAGAGCAAGAGCTAGTCATGATGGTGCAAATTCCATGGATGCAGGCTTACATATCATATATCCTAAGGAAAACTATACCCGACGATCCAGTCGAAGCAAGGCGAATAATTAGGCGATCAAAAGCTTTTACTGTGGTAAAAGGGGAGCCATACAAGTATTTCGGGTGTGCTACAACGGTGTGTTACACCCGAAGAAGGAAGGATCATCCTAAAGGACGTGCATGAAGGAATATGCGGGCATCACGCAAGTAGCCGAGCCATTGCGGCCAAAGTCTTCAGAGCAGGATTTTATTGGCTCACAGCAATCGAGGATGCGAAGGAAATAGTGCGAACCTGCGATGCGTGCCAAAGATTTGCGGCAAGACCTCACTCGCCAGCAGCAGAACTTATGCCAATCCCACTATCTTGGCCCTTTGCTCAATGGGGTCTCGATATGGTGGGTAAATTGCACAAAGCTTCGCCGGAGGATCTGAATACTTGCTGGTGGCTGTCGACAAATTTACCAAGTGGATAGAGGCGAAGCCAATAAATTCACCAGATGCAACATCCGCAATAAAGTTTGTGAAGAGCATTGTCTTTCGCTTCGGAGTACCTCACAGCATCGTCACGATAACGGAAGTAACTTTACTTCCAAGGAGTTCAAAGCATATTGTGCAGAAGTGGGCATAAAACTAAGTTTTGCGTCTGTCGCACATCCTCAGACCAATGGACAAGTCGAAAAGGCCAATGGCATCATCTGCAATGTCATCAAGAAACGCCTGTTAGGCCCACTGGAAAAAGCTCGGCATACTTGGCCGGAGGAGTTACCAAGTGTGTTGTGGAGTATCCGAACAACACCAAATACGGCGACACAAGAAACACCGTTTTTTCTGGTCCATGGAGCCGAAGCAGTCCTGCCGATAGAAATAGAGCATGATTCTCCAAGAGTCACGGAATATAATGAAGAAACCTCGAGGGAAGCCCTGGAGGACGACGTTGATGCACTTGACGAAGCTCGAGATGAAGTCCTGTCACGAGTCGCCAAATATCAACAGGACCTGAAGAATTACCACAGCCGACGATTGCGCCCAAGGTCTTTTCAAGTTGGTGACTTAGTTCTGCGGCTCAATCAAAAAAGCCATGAAAAACTAGAGTCACCGTGGCTAGGACCATACATCGTCACAGAAGTAATAGAAGGAGGAGCATACAGAATCAAAGACAAGAAGACAGGGATTGACGAACCAAATCCCTGGAACGTGGCACAGCTCAGGCGTTTCTACGCCTAGATGTCGAAAATATAGTCCTCCTTTGTAAAGCTACAATGTACTGAAACGCCCGCGAGTTTTCAGACGCACTCTTTTCCTTTTTCGGGGCACCGAGTGGGGCCGGGAAAGGTTTTTAATGAGGCGGACTCGCGGTGCTGCAATATAATAAAGATAGTGGAATTATATATCTTCTTCCCGACAAGACCAGGGGTTTTCCTCTCCAGGATACAATATATATATATAAAAACACAGTGTCGACAAACGCAAAAGAAGTATCTTGCCTTGGTAAAAATACCTCGCCAAAACAAAAAGAGATATAGACAAAATAGTGATCAACAAAAAGCTCGGGGGCTTGCACCCGCACAAAATAGTACACAATGTATATTATCTTGCCTTGGGACAACCTCGCATTATAATAAACAAAAGATATTGCAATCAAAACGCCCGGGGGCTTGGCGATAAAAATAAAATACAATGACTTTACAATATAGCTCGTTTATACAGGATACAAATTTCGGAATAAGTTCGTCTTCAAGGATTTCCCAATATATTGTCTATGGTTAAGCGCTCGTTATTTACAGCGCGAGTACTATGCTCAGCGTAGCTACCCTTCACGAAGAATTCGGAATCCATCCGGAGAAGTTCATCCATCATATCTTCGGCAACAGGAGTAACAATGTCATCATATTTGCTGAAGTTTCTTTTCTTCTTCGACATCTTCTCCAAGCACTTTGGGACAACTTGCCCCACGTCTAATTTCGGGTAGCAAATTTTTATCATAATCATCGCAAACCTTGCACCAGCAGCTAGTTGAGCTCGTACAAAGCCGTGGATGCGAGGAGCATCTCGAAATTTGTCCATCAACGCAGGAAGGGTCTCTGGCATCTTATTGCGAGGAAACATGGTACCATAAACCAGAGACAAAGTCCTTGTACAGAAGTCAAGATACTCGCGAACCTGAAGTGCACGATCTTGAAATCTCACGATTTGGCGGGTCCGTTCAGGTGTACCCCAAAAAGTCGACCCATGTTCACGTGCAAGCCGAAGAAGAACATTGGAACGAGCCTCGACACGTTCATCTTCAGTTGTAGTATCCAAAAAAGCACCTATTGTTTTTTAAAACAATTCAGTGGGCAATAAGGAGGCAAGCAGCAAAGGAAACGAAGAAGCAAGATAAAGACAATGAAACTTACCCGCCATATCCAAGCTAGCATCTGTTAGCAGCTGGAGCATAGAATTTTCTCGAGATGTAGCTGCGGCAGCCTCAGCAACAGCAGCGTCCTTTTCAGATATGGCATCCTGAGCTTTTTGGAGCGCAATTTTCTCCTTTTCAGAAGATTCTCGAGACTGCTCCATAAGTATAAGCGACTGCTTCTTCACAGACTGGAGTTGTACTCGAAGTTCTTTCAATTCTTCTATCAGATCCATACTCGAAGAATCATCAAGGTTAACAGGGACAGAAGACTTCTTCGAAAGGGACGAAGGAAAAACTTCGGGAGGACCAGGAATTGACGAATAATTGTCAAAAATCAACTGAAAAATAGAAAAACGTCGACATCAATCATTGAGACAAAGTTCGACTTCCATTCATTCTTGTAGTATATACATGTCTATTACAAAAGAGGACCTCTACAAGACCTAATCATCGCCAGGAGCATTACAGCGACAGTACCAAAAGGAGGAGGTAAACTAAAACAAAGCAAAAGAATATGAAACTAGACCTCCGGCCTTGATGAGCTGGGAGTCGAGGGTGGCTTGATCCCGAGATATGCCAAGATTTTCTTCGTGTTGGGTTTGGCTGCCTTAATCAGCGACCTCCACCTCGACTGCTCTATTTGATTGGTGTCGCCAACCTTCATCCAATCAATAGTTTGTTGGCTATCAGCAACCAGGGCAACAGTGCTTTCGACAGCAACCTTCATGTTTTCTTGGCGCATTTTCAGTCCAAGGTCTTCTGATGAATTGAAGCTCTTGGCGAGGTCAAGGAAAGTTGCGGGTTCCTCTTTCTTTGGGAAAAAATAAGGAAAAAGCCGCGACAACCCTGCTTTGGCCTGATCAATGCCTTCGCGTGCCTCTGATCCATGAACCTCGAGGAATGAAAGGGCGTCAAGAAGAGGATCATTGGCGGGTTCTTCAAGTTGAAACTCTTGAGCTGTTCTAGCTGTCAAAAATGAAACTTATTGAGCAACAAAAGAGCGCAGAGAAGAAAATACAAAAAATAATAAGTGGTACTTACCGACGAAGCGGCGACTTTGTGTCCTTAAGCGCTTAAGGATCGCCTCTTCGCGAGCAGATTGGGCAGCCATGTGATCGCTCAGTGAAGTTTCAGCGGTGTGAAGCCTTTTTCTAAGATCTTCGACACCAGCAGCGTCAGCCTTGGCCTTGTCAGCTTCTGCCCTAGCTTCAGTAGCATCCAATTCGGCCTTTTTGCGAGCCTTTTCACTATGCTCTAACTGTTGAGCAAGTGTGTTGGCACGCTCATTGGCTTCCGCCAGTTTTTCTGGCAAAGAAGAAAAATATAGTTAAAAACTTCGACAACAAAGGAGCAAAAGGGCAGAGGCAAAAAGAAGTAGCAAAATATTACCTTCAGTTTTATTAGCATATTCACGGTACCCAACAAATTGGGCACCGATGCGAAGAAGATCCTTGATCATAGGCTGTTAAAAAAAAGAGGACAAAGAGAAAATGGGGGTATGAGAAAAATATGATGATACACAGAAGTAAACAGAGAAAACATAAACAATGACAAAAAAAAGTGAAGAACTTACATCCTCCATGAGAAGGTTCGAGGAGCTACTCAATTGGAGAGTAGGTTCCGCGATAATCTCCGTCCTTGCCCTTTTCGGTGAAGAGGCTCGGGGGCTTGTCGGAGGAGTCGCGGTGCCGACATTTTGTCGAGGAGGCGACGTTTCTTCCCCTTCGACTGGCGTTTCCGAGGCGACTAATGTATGTGACGTACTCGTTCGAGTAGCCACATCAACAGTTGGTAACACTTCTTCATCATCACTACGAGTACAAGTCGACAATATAAAGGCAAGATAGACAAAAAATCTTCAAAGTACAAAAAAACAGGGAGATGGTACTTACGAACTGATAAGAGTTCCGAGGTATGGATCATAAGCCGACTCCGGATGAGAAGGAACAGTTTCTTCGGGTTTGGAGGTGCCGGAAGCTTCGGCGTCATCCCTTTTCCTTTTGTTCTTTGGGGAAACAGCAGGAGGAAGGGATTGCGTCGACTCGCTGGCTTCAGATTCAACTTCCTTTTCATGGGAAGCCGCAGATTTGTGAGAACCTGCGACTTCACTTTCATAAAGAGAAGAACCTTGATTGTCTTCGGCAACGATAGCTTGTTCTTCGACTTCTCCATCCTCAGGAAGGGGAGGAAGAGAAGCCATAGTAGGATGGTTCTGCAACAAAATAGCGACAAAAGAAAAATTAGCGAGATATCAATACAGTGAGATGCAGGGAACATTTGGAACAAGATAAAAATTCGAGAAGACAAAATACCTCGGGGAGAGGATTGGTGGAGCTGTATGGTTCCACGCGACAAGAGGAAGGAACAGGATCTTTCTTGTTTAAACGGGAAATTCTTCGAATCAGCTTCTCCAAGTCCTTTGCAGAAAGATCACTGGAGAGCCTATTGGCGTCGTTTCCACCAGCATATGTCCAAAGGGGATTTTTGCGAGCCTGAAGAGGCTGCACTCTAATTCTAAGAAAGTAGGCAGTGATTTGAACACCAGATAGCTCTTTGCCTCGAGTATTTTGAAGCTGACGAATACGAGACATAAGTGCTTCGTTGCCTTTTTCTCTTCTTCGGAAGCTTCAGCATCCCAGAGCGGCGGCTGAATTTTGGCATTTCCGTCGAAGGGGATTATGTTGTGTTCCACAGAGTTGGCACTTTCTTCGTGAATGTAGAGCCACTTTTTGCGCCACCCTTGGACAGAATCGGGAAATTTGACGTCGAAGTAATCAACGTCAGTTCGGACACAGATAACAACGCCACCTATGTTATAAGTGGCATTGCGGGAGGCATTGCGGCGGAGAAGGAAAATACGTTTCCAAAGAGCCCAGTTAGGAGGGATTCCAAGGAAACATTCGCACAGCGTGATAAAAATGGAAATGTGGAGGATGGAATTGGGGGTCAATTGGTGCAGTTGAATCCCATAAACAAAAAGAAGGCCGCGGAGGAAATCGTGAATTGGGGCAGAAAGGCCGCGGATGAGGTGATCAACGAAACTAACCCGGTACTCCATTGGAGGGTTGGGATAGCTTTCTTCGCTGGGAAAGCGGATGGCATCTTCCTTCTTCATCAGGCCAAGCTTCTTCATCATGTTGAGGTCTTGGTTGGAGATTTTGGATCTCTCCCACTCAAGATCTTCGGCGGCCATCTCAGATTCTGGAGTGCTGTGGCGAGTGAGACGCGTGCGTGGTGGCATCAATGGCAATGGACAAAGCAATGGTTGGGCGTGCGGAAGATCAAACAGAGTTGGGCGCAGGGGAAGTTTTTGCAGAGGGAAACAGATGTGCGGCGCAAGCGAAGGACTGGACCGAGGTTGAAGAAAGGTTTATATAGGATTCGGATGAAGCAGTGCACCGTTGGATGAAGAAATCGTGTGGTGGAAAAGGATCTCGTAGATACAAGGGTAAAAAGGTATTTTTACTGGGAAGGAATGGAACAGGCGTTACCGTACGTGCGCCAGGAAAAGCGGAGGACGTGTGTCCCCCACTTGCACGACGTGTCAACGTGGTGGGAACAATGGACCCACAAGGCAGAAAAAATCCCAATTATTGATAGAGATGAAGAGAATTTGACAAAGGAGAATATGTCGACAAGAAAAATAAAAAGAGAATGGCGACAGGGTAAATCATTTGAATACTCTTGGAGCCTTTGATCAAATACAAGTTTTTGCCCAAACGCTCGGGGGCTACTTTGGAAAAATAGAAAATTTCGAGTATGACAATATAGAAAATGGCGAGAGCCTATGACCAAATCCAAGAATTTGTTCATAGCCTCGGGGGCTACTCCCATCGGGAGCGCTGGTCGCGCACCCGATAAATATAAAAATATCGAGAAGGGTTATAAATATAGCGGCAAAGGATACTAATCTGTGGAGCCTACACCCAAGCACAAGTTCTTGGCTGTAGCCTCGGGGGCTACTCCCATTGGGAACGCTGTTCGCGTGCCCGATGAATTTTTTCAAAAATAGAGAAACAAAAGTGAGTATATTTCGAGTTACATATAACTCTACATATACTCCCATCGGGAAGACAAAATAAAGTCATCAAATATGACTCGATAAAATGTGCTATTCCAAAGGCGAAAAGCACTCGACAATATATTCTCAGAACGCCAAAGTTGCGATCAATTTCTGAATGCCGCAAATTTGCGAAGGTAAGACCCCAGATCCGTTCTGCGGCGTGGCATCGCCAAAGACTGCGCTCTGCTACTTTTATCCGTATCAACAGATACGAAGAAAAATCCTAACGGACGCGTTAGGTACCCGATAAATTTGACTGGGACTCGACGAATGGTAAGACCTTAAGCGGCACCTGTCGAAGTTTACACCAGTATCCCGGGATCATGTCCAGGGACGTGATCTTGAAGTAGGTTTTTGCGGATTGCCACTAGAGCAGTTAACTAGTACCTGATCCGTCAGATGAACTAGCCCCAACTACCATTATCCCTGTACAATATAGAATTTTATGTGAAGAAGCATAAATAAAAGCTCTCGAATAAATATAAACAGTCGAGATTTTCCTTGACTCTACGATTCAAGCAAAATCTCGGGGGCTACTGACATAGGCATCCCAGATGGGCCTGCCGAAGATGGTACCCGGAGTTTACTAAAGGCCCACTATCCGAAGAATAAGAAGATTCGGGAGCCCAAGATACATTAAGGAAAGCTAGAGTTGTAATAGGAAGTGTTATTTGTAAATCTGGCGGGATGAGTTAGAAACCGTCCCGGACTCTGTAACTTGTACAAAACGAAGCCCTCGGCTCCACCTCCTATATAAGGGGGAGTCGAGGGACAAAGAAAGGATCGAATCTACTGTCAACATAACCCTAGTTTTCGTAATCGTCGAGTACTTTTCGCCTAAACCTTCGAGATCTACTTGCCCTCTACTTCTAGCAAAACCCTAGTCTACAATCTGTAGGCATTGACAAGTTAATCCTTTGTCAACGGACATGCATAGCAACTCACATGATATTCAACAAAGAATAGTTGATGGCGTCCCCAGAAGCATGGTTATCGCACAACAAGCAACTTAATAAGAGATAAAGTGCATAAGTACATATTCAATACCACAATAGTTTTTAAGGATATTTTGTCCCATGAGCTATATATTGCAAAGGGAATGATGGAATTTTAAAGGTAGCACTCAAGAAATTTACTTTGGAATGGCGGAGAAATACCATGTAGTAGGTAGGTATGGTGGACACAAATGGCATAGTGGTTGGCTCAAGGATTTTGGATGCATGAGAAGTATTCCCTCTCGATACAAGGTTTAGGCTAGCAAGGTTATTTGAAGCAAACTCAAGGATGAACCGGTGGAGCAAAACTCACATAAAAGACATATTGTAAACATTATAAGACTCTACACCGTCTTCCTTGTTGTTCAAAACTCAATACTAGAATTATCTAGACCTTAGAGAGACCAAATATGCAAACCAAATTTTAGCAAGCTCTATGTATTTCTTCATTAATGGGTGCAAAGTATATGATGCAAGAGCTTAAACATGAGCACAACAATTGCCAAGTATCACATTATCCAAGACATTTTAGAATTACTACATGTAGCATTTCCTGATTCCAACCATATAACAATTTAACGAAGAAGAAACTTCGCCTTGAACATTATGTGTAAAGCCTAAGGACATATTTGTCCATATGCAACAGCGGAGCGTGTCTCTCCATACAGTGAATGCTAGGATCCATTTTATTCAAACAAAAACAAAAACAAAACAACCCGACGCTCCAAGCAAAGTACATAAGATGTGACCGAATAAAAATATAGTTTCAGGGGAGGAACCCGATGATGTTGTCGATGAAGAAGGGGATGCCTTGGGCATCCCCAAGCTTAGACGCTTGAGTCTTCTTAAAATATGCAGGGATGAACCACGGGGCATCCCCAAGCTTAGAGCTTTCACTCCTCTTGATCATAGTATATCATACTCCTCTCTTGACCCTTGAAAACTTCCTTCACACCAAAGTTCAAGCAAACTCATTAGAGGGTTAGTGCACAATTAAAAATTCACATATTCAGAGGTGACACAATCATTCTTAACACTTCTGGACATTGCACAAAGCTACTGGACATTAATGGATCAAAGGAATTCATCCAACATAGCAAATACGGCAATGCGAAATAAAAGGCAGAATCTGTCAAAAACAGAACAGTCCGTAAAGACGAACCTGAAAGGGGCACTAGACTTGCTCAAATGGAAAAACTCAAAACTAATAAAAGTTGCGTACATATCTGAGGATCACGCTCGTAATTTTGCAGATTTTTTCGAATTTTCTACAGAGACTTATGCCAGAATTCGTGACAGACAGCAATGCTGTTTCTGCGCAGCGATCCCAAATATAACATCAACTTTAACATGGAAACTTTACTTGGCACAAAAACATGATAAGGAGAGGTTGCTACAGTAGTAAACAACTTCCAAGACTCAAGTATAAAACAAAGTATTGTAGTAAAAACATGGGTTGTCTCCCATAAGCGCTTTTCTTTAACGCCTTTCAGCTAGGCGCAGAAAGTGTAAATCAAGTAACATCAAGAGTAGAAGCATCAACATCATAACTTGTTCTAATAATAGAATCAAAAGGCAACTTCATTCTCTTTCTAGGGAAGTGTTCCATATCTTTCTTGAGAGGAAATTGATATCTAATATTACCTTCCTTCATATCAATAACAGCACCAACGGTTCGAAGAAAAGGTCTTCCCAACACAATGGGACAAGATGCATTGCATTCAATATCCAAGACAACAAAATCAACGGGGAAAAGGTTATTGTTAACCGTAATGCGCACATTATCAATCCTTCCCAAAGGTTTCTTTTTAACATTATCGGCAAGATTAACATCCAAATAACAATTCTTCAATGGTGGCAAGTCAAGCATATCATAAATCTTTTTAGGCATAACAGAAATATTTGCACCAAGATCACATAAAGCATTACATTCAAAGTCATTGAATTTCATTTTAATGATGGGCTCCCAACCATCTTCTAACTTTCTAGGAATAGAAGTTTCAAGTTTTAGTTTCTCTTCTCTAGCTTTTATGAGAGCATTTGTAATATGTTTTGTAAAGGCCAAATTTATAGCACTAGAATTAGGACTTTTAGCAAGTTTTTGTAAGAACTTTATAACTTCAGAGATGTGGCAATCATCAAAATCTAAATCATTATGAGCTACAGCAATGGGATCATTGTTCCCAAGGTTGGAAAAAATTTCAGCAGTTTTATCACAAGCAGTTTCAGCAGTTTTAGCAATTTCAAGCAGTTTTGTACGCTTTGCACTAGGATTAGAAACATTGCCAACACCAATTATTTTACCATTGATAGTAGGAGGTGCAACAACATGTGAATCATTATCATTACTAGTGGTGGTAATAGTCCAAACTTTGCTACATTATTCTCTTTAGCTAGTTTTTCATTTTCTTCTCTATCCCACCTAGCACGCAATTCAGCCATTAATCTTATATTCTCATTAATTCTAACTTGGATGGCATTTTCTGTAGTAGTAATCTTATTATCAATATCCTCATTAGGCATAACTTTCAATTTTAATAGATCAACATCAGAGGCAAGTCTATCAACTCTAGAAGCAATAATATCAATTTTATCAAGCTTTTCCTCAACAGATTTGTTAAAAGCAGTTTGTGTACTAATAAATTCTTTAAGCATGGCTTCAAGACCAGGGGTACACTCCTATTATTGTTGTAAGAATTCCCATAAGAATTACCATAACCATTACCATTAGCAGAAGGATATGGCCTATAGTTATTACCAGAGTTGTTCCTATAAGCATTGTTGTTGAAATTATTATTTTTAATGAAATTCACATCAACATTTTCTTCTTGAGCAACCAATGAAGCTAAAGGAACATTATTTGGATCAACATTAGATCTACCATTCACAAGCATAGACATAATCACATCAATCTTATCACTCAAGGAAGAGGTTTCTTCAACAGAATTTACCTTCTTACCTTGTGGAGCTCTTTCCGTGTGCCATTCAGAGTAATTTATCATCATATCATCAAGAAGCTTTGTAGCCGCCCCCAAAGTGATGGACATAAAGGTACCTCCAGCAGCTGAATCCAATAAATTCCGCGAAGAAAAATTTAGTCCTGCATAGAAGGTTTGGATGATCATCCAAATAGTCAGTCCATGGGTTGGGCAATTCTTTGCCAAAGATTTCATTCTCTCCCATGCTTGAGCAACATGTTCATTATCTAATTGCTTAAAATTCATTATGCTACTTCTCAAAGATATAATCTTAGCAGGAGGATAATATTTACTAATAAAAGCATCTTTGCATTTAGTCCATGAATCTATACTATTCTTAGGCAAAGATAGTAACCAATATTTAGCTCTTCCTCTTAAGGAGAAAGGAAACAGTTTCAATTTTATAATATCACCATGTATATCCTTATACTTTTGCATTTCACAAAGTTCAACAAAATTATTAAGATGGGCAGCAGCATCATCAGAACTAACACCAGAAAATTGATCTCTCATAACAAGGTTCAAGTAAAGGGTTTAATTTCAAAGAATTCTGCTGTAGTAGCAGGTGGAGCAATAGGTGTGCATATGAAATCATTATTATTTGTGTTTGTGAAGTCACACAACTTAGTATTTTCAGGGTATTCATTTTAGCAACAATAAATAAATAAACTAGATAAAGTAAATGCAAGTAACTAATTTTTTTGTGTTTTTGATATAGAGAGCAAGACAGTAAATAAAGTAAAACTAGCAACTAATTTTTGTTTTTGTTTTGTTTAGGTGCAGCAAACAAAGTAGTAAATAAAATAAAGCAAGACAAAAACAAAGTAAAGAGATTGGGAAGTGGAGACTCCCCTTGCAGCGTGTCTTGATCTCCCCGGCAACGGCGCCAAAAATAGCTTGATGGCGTGTAACTCACATGTTCGTTGGGAACACCAAGAGGAAGGTATGATGCGCACAGCAGCAAGTTTTCCCTCATAAAGAAACCAAGGTTTATCGAACCAGGAGGAGCCAAGAAGCACGTTGAAGGTTGATGGTGGCGAAATGTGATGCGGCGCAACACCAGGGATTCCGGCGCCAACGTGGAACCTGCACAACACAACCAAAGTACTTTGTCCCAATGAAACAGTGAGGTTGTCAATCTCACCGGCTTGCTGTAACAAAGGATTAACCGTATTGTGTGGAAGATGATTGTTTGCGAAGAAAATAGTAAAACAAGTATTGCAGTAGATTGTATGCGATGTAAAGAATAGGACCGGGGTCCACTCACTAGAGGTGTCTCTCCCATAAGATAAAAGCATGTTGGGTGAACAAATTACAGTCGGGCAATTGACAAATAGAAAAGGGCATAACAATGCATATACATGGTATGATAAATATAGTGAGATTTAATCGGGCATTACGACAAAGTACATAGACCGCCATCCAGCATGCATCTATGCCTAAAAAGTCCACCTTCAGGTTATCATCCGAACCCCTTCCAGTATTAAGTTGCAAGCAACCGACAATTGCATTAAGTATGGTGCGTAATGTAATCAACAACTACATCCTTAGACATAGCATCAATGTTTTATCCCTAGTGGCAACAGCCCATCCACAACCTTAGAACTTTCTGTCACTGTCCCAGATTTAATGGAGGCATGAACCCACTATCGAGCATAAATACTCCTCTTGGAGTTAAGAGCAAAAACTTGGCCAGAGCCTCTACTAATAACGGAGAGCATGCAAGATCATAAACAACACATAAGTAGTAGATTGATAATCACCAGAACATAGTATTCTCTATCCATCGGATCCCGACAAACACAACATATAGTATTACAGATAGATGATCTTGATCATGTTAGGCAGCTCACAAGATCCAACAATGAAGCACATAAGGAGAAGACGACCATCTAGCTACTGCTATGGACCCATAGTCCAGGGGTGAACTACTCACTCATCACTCCGAGGCGATCATGGCGATGAAGAGTCCTCCGGAGATGATTCCCCTCTCCCCAGGGTGCCGGAGGCGATCTCCGAATCCCGAGATGGGATTCGCGGCGGCGGCGTCTCCGGAAGGTTTTCCGTATCGTGGCCTCTGCACGCAGGGTTTCGCGACGAAGACTTTAAGTAGGCGGAAGGGCAACGCGGGGGCCACACGAGGGCCCCACACACCAGCCGGCGCGCCCAGGCTGGGCCGCGCCGCCCTAGTGTGGCGGCGCCTCGTGGCCCCACTTCCTTTCCCCTCGGTCTTCTGGAAGCTTCGTGCAAAAATAGGACCCTGGCGTTGATTTCGTCCAATTCCGACAATATTTCCTTACTAGGCTTTCTGAAACCAAACAGCAGAAAACAGAATCGGCTTTCGCATCTTGTTAATAGGTTAGTGCCGGAAAATGCGTAAATACGACATATAATGTGTATAAAACATGTAGATATCATCAATAATGTAGCATGGAACATAAGAAATTATCGATACGTCGGAGACGTATCAGTGGCAAAAAAAACACACATATATACGCATGCACTTTATGCGTAAAGGCGCGGGTGCCTCTAAAAATGTGTGTGCGCACTCGATCGATGATCCCTAAACCTTAAACAACCCTAAAACCCTAAATCCCTAATCCCTAAACCCTAAACCCTAATCACCCTAAACACTAAACCCTAGACCCTAAACCCTAACCCTAACCCTAACCCTCTACCCTAGCTAACCCTAAACCCTAATTAAACCCTATTTATAGGCCAACAACACTTAATTGTGCAGGCCAGGGGTGCCTCACGGTCCTCTAATTAAATTAAATGTGCCATGCATTAACCCTAAACCATATATATGTAACTAACCCTAGCTAAGCAACCCTACTTAATTAAAACACATAACCCTAAACTATACTAGATATAACCCGATCTAATAAAAACATGCTCTATATATAGCAGCTATCTAGAAAACCGTAGATTAACACCAATTAAAATATACATGGCCTATATCGATCATGTTGTATAACATATCCCTCAGATTCATTAATTAATTATATAATTATCGTGATAAATTAATTAACTTGAATTTTGACAAGTTCTCTCGAATGAAAACACATTTGATTAAGTTGCCTCATAATATATATATAATTTTAGTGTGCATGCATGGCCTACCATGCATTCGTGCATATATTTTAATGTATATTTGAACATATTCTTGGGGATTTCAATCTCTCTCTCTCTCGATCATCTATATATATCGTTGGTGGCCAAAAAAACACACATATATACGCATGCCCTGCTTTATGCGTAAAGGTGCCTCTAATAATGTGTGTGCGCACTCGATCGATGATCCCTAAACCTTAAACAACCCTAAAACCTTAAAACGTAATCCCTAATCCCTAAACCCTAAACACCCTAAACACTAAACCCTAAACCCTAGACCCTAATTAAACCCTAACCCTAACCCTCTACCCTAGATAACCCTAAACCCTAATTAAACCCTATGTATAGGCCAATGACACTTAATTGTGCATCGAGCAGGCCAGGGGTGCCTCGCGGTCCTCTAATTAAAATAAATGTGCCATGCATTAACCCTAAACCATATATATGTAACTAACCCTAGCTAATCAATCCTACTTAATTAAAACACATAACCCTAAACTATACTAGATATAACCCGATCTAATAAAAACATGCTCTATATATAGCAGCTAGCTAGCAAACCGTAGATTAACACCAATTAAAATATACATGGCCTATATCGATCATGTTGTATAACATATCCCTCAGATTCATTAATTAATTATATAATTATCCTTATAAATTAATTAACTTGAATTTTGACAAGTTCTCTCGAATGAAAACACATTTGATTAAGTTGTCTCATAATATATATATAATTAGTGTGCATGCATGGCCTACCATGCATTCGTGCATATATTTTAATGTATATTTGAACATATTCTTGGGGATTTCAATCTCTCTCTCGATCATCTATATATATCGTTGGAAAAAAAACACACATATATACGGATGCACTTTATGCGTAAGGCGCGGGGCCTCTAATAATGTGTGTGCGCACTCGATCGATGATCCCTAAACCTTAAACAACCCTAAAACCCTAAATCCCTAATCCCTAAACCCTAAACACCGTAAACACTAAACCCTAAACCCTAGACCCTAATTAAACCCTAACCCTAACCCTAACCCTCTACCCTAGCTAACCCTAATTAAACCCTATGTATAGGCCAACGACACTTAATTGTGCATCGAGCAGGCCAGGGGTGCCTCGCGGTCCTCTAATTAAATTAAATGTGTCATGCATTAACCCTAAACCATATATATGTAACTAACCCTAGCTATTCAACCCTACTTAATTAAAACACATAACCCTAAACTATACTAGATATAACACGATCTAATAAAAACATGCTCTATATATAGCAGCTAGCTAACCATAGATTAACACCAATTAAAATATACATGGCCTATATCGATCATGTTGTATAACATATCCCTCGATTCATTAATTAATTATATAATTATCGTGATAAATTAATTAACTTGAATTTTGACAAGTACTCTCGAATGAAAACACATTTGATTAAGTTGTCTCATAATATATATATAATTAGTGTGCATGCATGGCCTACCATGCATTCGTGCATATATTTTAATGTATATTTGAACATATTCTTGGGATTTCAATCTCTCTCTCGATCATCTATATATCGTTGGTGGCCAAAAAAACACACATATATACGCATGCACTTTATGCGTAAAGGCGCGGGTGCCTCTAATAATGTGTGTGCGCACTCGATCGATGATCTCTAAACCTTAAACAACCCTAAAACCCTAAATTAATTATGGATCTCCATGTGAATCAATAATTAATTATATAATTATCGATGATAAATTAATTAACTTGAATTTTGACAAGTTCTCTCGTATGAAAACACATTTGATCAAGTTGCCTCATAATATATATATATATATATATATATATATATATATATATATAATTAGTGTGCATGCATGGCCTACCATGCATTCGTGCATATATTTTAATATATATTTGAACATATTCTTGGGGATTTCAATCTCTCTCTCTCGATCATCTATATATCGTTGTTGGTGGCCAAAAAACACACATATATACGCATGCACTTTATGCACAAAGGCGCGGGGTGCCTCTAATAATGTGTGTGCGCACTCGATCGATGATCCCTAAACCTTATACAACCCTGAAACCCTAATCCCTAAATCCTAAACACCCTAAACACTAAACCCTAGACCCTAAACCCTAACCCTAACCCTAAACCCTAATTAAACCCTATATATAGGCCAACGACACTTAATTGTGCATCAAGCAGGCCAGGGGTGCCTCGCGGTCCTCTAATTAAATTAAATGTGCCATGCATTAACCCTAAACCATATATATGTAAGTAACCCTAGCTAAATCAACCCTACTTAATTAAAACACATAACCCTAAACTATACTAGATATAACCCGATCTAATAAAAACATGCTCTATATATAGCAGCTAGCTAGCAAACCGTAGATTAACACCAATTAAAATATACATGACCTATATCGATCATGTTGTATAACATATCCCTCAGATTCATTAATTAATTATATAATTATCGTGATAAATTAATTAACTTGAATTTTGACAAGTTCTCTCGAATGAAAACACATTTGATTAAGTTGCCTCATAATATATATATAATTAGTGTGCATGCATGGCTTACCATGCATTCATGCATATATTTTAATGTATATTTGAACATATTCTTGGGGATTTCAATCTCTCTCTCTCGATCATCTATATATATCGTTGGTGGCCAAAAAAACACACATATATACGGATGCACTTTATACGTAAAGGCGTGGGTGCCTCTAATAATGTGGGTGCGCACTCGATCGATGATCCCTAAACCTTAAACAACCCTAAAACCCTAAATCCCTAATCCCTAATCCCTAAACCCTAAACACCGTAAACACTAAACCCTAAACCCTAGACCCTAATTAAACCCTAACCCTAACCCTAACCCTAACCCTCTATCCTAGCTAACTCTAAACCCTAATTAAACCCTATGTATAGGCCAACGACACTTAATTGTGCATCGAGCAGGCCAGGGGTGCCTCGCGGTCCTCTAATTAAATTAAATGTGTCATGCATTAACCCTAAACCATATATATGTAACTAACCCTAACTAATCAACCCTACTTAATTAAAACACATAACCCTAAACTATAGTAGATATAACCGGATCTAATAAAAACATGCTCTATATATAGCAGCTAGCTAGCAAACCGTAGATTAACACCAATTAAAATATACATGGCCTATATCGATCATGTTGTATAACATATCCCTCAGATTCATTAATTAATTATATAATTATCGTGATAAATTAATTAACTTGAATTTTGACAAGTACTCTCGAATGAAAACACATTTGATTAAGTTGCCTCATAATATATATATAATTAGTGTGCATGCATGGCCTACCATGCATTCGTGCATATATTTTAATGTATATTTGAAC
Source organism: Lolium multiflorum (assembly GCA_030979885.1). Taxonomy (NCBI): domain Eukaryota; kingdom Viridiplantae; phylum Streptophyta; class Magnoliopsida; order Poales; family Poaceae; genus Lolium; species Lolium multiflorum. The sequence goes on from CM061753.1 coordinate 35,998,528, forward strand.
ATATTCTTGGGGATTTCAATCTCTCTCTCTCTCGATCATCTATATATCGTTGGGCCAAAAAAACACACATATATACGCATGCACTTTATGCGTAAAGGCGCGGGTGCCTCTAATAATGTGTGTGCGCACTGGATCGATGATCCCTAAACCTTAAACAACCCTAAAACCCTAAATTAATTATCGATCTCCATGTGATTCACTAATTAATTATATAATTATCGATGATAAATTAATTAACTTGAATTTTGACAAGTTCTCTCATATGAAAACACATTTGATCAAGGTGCCTCTAATAACTATTCTCGAACCCTTTCTGAACTTCCTAACTTATCGCATGCGAACTTCCTGTGAGTCTTCATATTTTCGCGTCCCACGTCCCGCTCGCGTCCCGCTCCCGCGCGCGTGTGAACTTCCTACGAGACAGCGAACCGTTACGTGTCCCACCTCCCGCTCGCTACCCACCTCCTCCGTGCTCGCTCCCCACCCCTCCCTGCTCGCTCCCGATCTCTTCCATGGCGATTTCCTCCCTGCTCGCTCCCGAGCTCTTCCCTGGCGTTTTCCTCCCTGCTCGCTCCCGAGCTCCTCCCTGGCGATTTCCTCCCTTGCTCGCTCCCGAGCTCCTCCCTTTTGCTCGATGTGTTTCTTAGAACTTCGGCGACGGTGGCGGCTCATCTCCGTGCTCGTGTCCGACGCTCCATCGACGAATTTGTTCTCCACTGGTGCATCGCAGATCGTCGATGTCTGCGGCACAGTTTCTTCTATGCTATCCGGACATTGCTCTTATCTTTTTTATCTTGATCTGCAGATTTGTTTTTTCGGATGGCCGTCTCACAGCTTCGGCGTTCTTCTACGTGAAATCCTCGAGGTTGATGGCTCCTCCGTTATATTTCTCGCGCATTATTTGTCTTCGGTAATGGTATTGGGTCTCTCTCCCCTGTAGGATTTTTGTTTCGATAGGTTTGCTTGATCCTTATCCACGAATTTTGTTTTCACAGATCTATGTTCTTTGCTTAGTTCGGTATTTGCCTATGCTTGTGTAGTTATGTTTTCCTCATTTGATGCAGTGATGACGCGGTGGTGTTCATGCTTACACTTTGATGTAGTAACAGAATCCAGATAATGCTTGTTATCTGTGGGTTTTTTCGTAGCTTACAAGTCTCTGCTCTGTTTTTCATTACCAGGAGTGCATGTTTGTTGGTGTTATAACAAATGAACTTCTTTAATTTTATGATCTGAACTACCGGAATGCATGAACTTTTGTCAATTGTATGTTTGATTTTCATCTTTCAGATAAGTTGTGTCCTCTATTTCACATGTAAATCCACATCGAGCATGTATGTATCTCTCTGTTTGTAAGTTTGTGAACTTCCCTTTAATGTACTATCCAATTTTTGTTGTATTATTGTTTTCCCATTCATACGCATGTTTTTATCTTTTTTTATCTGAAAATGAACTGCTGTTACTTTATTACGTGAACTGCTGTCAGTTTACTTCTGGTATTCTTTTTCTTTAACTCCATGTATAAATTAACCAGTGTTAATTTTTTTTAATTCTTGTACTGCTGTTACTTTTTTTTTAATTAAATAGGGTGTAATACCTTTTTTAAGGTTAGTGAACTCCTTGCGTTTACAGAAGTGCACTTCGTAATTGTGGTGGGGGACCCCCCCATACTAGGAAATTAATAAAAAGGTTTTTTAATAAATGTTTTATAATAGGGTGTAATACCTTTTTTAAGGTTAGTGAACTCCTTGCGTTTACAGAAGTGCACTTCGTAATTGTGGTGGGGGGGGGGGGACCCCCCCCATACTAGGAAATTAATAAAAAGGTTTTTTAATAAATGTTTTATAATAGGGTGTAATACCTTTTTTAAGGTTAGTGAACTCCTTGCGTTTACAGAAGTGCACTTCGTAATTGTGGTGGGGAACTCCTACGCGCTATATTAGGTAATCAATTAATGTTTTTAAAACATACTCAAATACCTTTTTTTCAAGATGAGTGAACCCTTGACGTGTTTTTCAAGTGAACTTCGTAATGGTTGTGGGGACAGTGCGGGTGTGACCCTCCCATCCTATATTTTTTCTTTTTTTTTAGACAAAGTGAATCGCAGTCGCAGTTAAATGTGAACTTCCTGTTTGTTTCTATCTGACTGACAAAGGTAACGTTTCCAGTGTTTTTTCTTATGGCTGCCTCCTTTTTTTTTAATATAAATTTGGTGCAGTTATTTCGCAACTCCTCTTTTTACTCCTCTTGTCTGCGCCTTCTCCTTCGCACTCGCCACTTCCCCCACTCGCAGGCGGACATCCCGAAACTGCTACATCCTCTCTGCAATGGCGGCGGTGCTCTAGGTAACTGCTGCCCCCCACATCGTTTGCTATCCCCCGTGCCCTGTTGTTAGTCCTTCGTTCTACTCGAGATCCACCATTCCCCCTTTGGTCTAAACCCTAGGTTCGCTGCAGTTTGCTCGTCCTCGCCGTCTTCTGTGTTTGCCGGCGATATTTCCCCGTTCGGCCGGCGGTTGGAACTCCGGCGCTACTCTGATTCTTCTTCGCGGTGGTTCTATTTCGTCCCAGACGGGCTGGTCGGCTTCAATTTTTGGTTTGGGAGTCCGTTCCTCTTTTTATTTCTCTGTGAGTGATGGATAAGGATGCTTCGACTGGTGGTGGAGGTTTGTTTTTCGGATTTGTATTATTACTACCCATAAATTCATGCTTTTATTCTTGCGTTGTCAAAAATGAAATATCCATGTTTTTGTTCTGTCCTATGAATGGCCCATTTATTTTTTGTTCTAGGGTTTGCTTTTTTGTAGGCTTTTCTTCTGTGTTATAATTCCCCGTGGTCACCATTTTATGGTTGTATCTATTTATCTGTGTTTCTGTATAGCTCATGTTATGAACTACTTGTCATTTAATTGAACTCACTGTATTAATTATGTTCATTCTTCCTATGTATAATTTTTATTTTCATGTACAGGCTGTTTTTTTATAAAAGTGAATCATGAAATTAACATTTTGCTGCACATAGGAAGTATAAGTCTGAACATGAATTTTTTTCCTATGTTTCTGACATTGAATTTCTTTGTTTTTTTGTATTTTTTAGGGAAGGTATTTGATCATGTTGATGATTCTGGTGATGCTGTGTTTTCTGGTTTGGGGAATTTATCTTCTAATATGACAGATGATGCTGATGAGTCAGGTTAGGAACATACATATGTGAACCTCACTAACATTATCTAGTGAACTTCCTTTTTCCTGCAATCCATACTAGCTTTTCTTGATTACGTTTTTACTCTTTTTTTGTGTTTTTTGTTTGTGTTATGCAGCTGACAAGACTATAAGAGAATCTCTGGATTTGCTGAACCAGGATTTTGCTGCATATTCTGCTGACAGTTTACCGCGTTTCTTAGATCCCCCTGTATTTGACAGGACTCCTGCTGTTGAGAAGGGTAACATGGGCAGCCCTGTTTTTGATTATACTCCTCTGCGGCAAGTTCTTGAATCTGAAACAGTTGAAGCTACACCTGTGATGGAAGAAACCCAATCTCAGTCTGTGGCTGGTACTCAAATAGTTACTCAGGATTATATGGTGGAAGAACAGCTTGCGAAAGAAAAGGAGAGACAAGCTGCTAAATTAGCTCAGCACCAGGAGAGAATTACTACATATTACCGGAAATATCCTGCGAAAGCAAAGTCTGCTAAGGATACTGCCGTTGTCCATGATGTTGCATGTGATGGCGAGGCTGCTGAACCCACATGTGATGATTGTGGTCCTGAAACTGTTTCTCCTAAAGTTAGGAAAGAAAGGGGTGTTTGCAGGAAGATTAAAGAGAATTCACCTCTTGGGAAAGCTGCTGCTGCTGCTGCTGCCCAGGCCAGAGATCCTTTGCAGCAGACTTATGCCCCAGGTGCCACTCAAGAAGATGTTGCTGCTGACAAGGTTATTTCTTTTATGTTCTTATTTGTTTATTCTGTTAAATTCCTTTGTTGTTCACTTTTACATATGTGTACCATTGTGAACTTCTCTATTTTTTTAAAAAAATCTGCTGCTTCTGTCCAGGCTACAAATCCTGTGCGGCGCAGCCCTCGTGTTGCTGCTACTTTCCAGCCCACTGTTGCTTCGAAACGAGTTTCATCTCCTGGGAAATCACGTTTGGGTCACCGTAAACGTAAGATTGATGTCGATGAGACATATGTCCCAGATTCCACTGAAGATGGTGTTGCTGCTGGCAAGGTTATTTTGTTTGTTCATTTTTACATAATTCTTCCACTGTGAACTTCTTTTTTTTGTTTTTGTTTATTGAATCTGAACTCTTCCCTTTTTATGTATCTCATTTTTTTATGTAGTGCAATGCTAAGAAGAGTCGTAGAGAAGTTGTTAGCGATGAATCAGACTTTGAAGCTCCTGCCAAGGTTAGTGTAGTGTGAACTTCTGTGTTCATGTTGGTGTGAACTTCTTCTTCTCATTAATTTTTTTGTGGTTTTTAAATGTTTGTTTTTTATGTTTTTTTCTATACCAGGGGAAGAAAGTTGGTAGGAAGCCAGGTCCTTCTAAACCTGTTGTTTTGGAAGGTGATTCGAAGAAAGTTCTGAAAAGGCCGACAAAGAAAACCATGGCTAGGAAGAGGAAGGCAGTTGAAGATCTTGATGGTGAGAAGACACGTTTTCAGCAAACTATTCGCTGTTCTCTCGGTGAAGTTCGTTCGGCTGCAGCAATGTTAAAACAGCAACACAGATTGAAGGTTGAGAAAGCTGGTTTTGGCTGTGTTTTTCAGTGGGTCCTGGAGGGTAACATATCACGTGTTCTCATGTGTTATTTGATGAAGACTATTGACACTTCTACCATGAAGTTGGCTTGTGGATCTGGCAGAGTTCTAGAGGTTAATAGAGACACTGTTCATCAGGTGTTTGGTTTTCCTATAGGAGGTGATACTCCTATACTGCCTGCAGAATCTGGACATGACGAGTCATTGGCTCTTTTGAAACAAGAGTTTGGGTTCGAAAGCAATGCTAGTATTGAGCCTAAAGATCTGCGTCAATTGTTATCTGATCTTGTTGGAGACCCCGAGAAGGAAGATTTGGCTGTTAAGGTCTTCTTTGCCATTCTTTTTAGCAAGCTCATATGTCCTGGTTCAGCTACCCGTGTAGGTAGGGAAGCTGCAATGCTTGTTAACATGGATTATGATAAGATGGCAAAGATGGATCATTGCCAGCTTGTTGTTGATGAGTTGAAACGAGCTGCTACTAAATACTAGTGGAATGCCCGTGCTTCGCCACGGCTCCCTACCTTATGCCAGTCATAATATTACATGGATCTCTACTTTATGTAGTTTCACAAATATTACAAGTGTAAATGATGCGCAAAAACATTTAAGTACATAAAAATAACCACATAATATTTAAAATATCATAAGATCATATCACATAATCTATTATATACTAAAAGCAAAATAAGGGTGCTTAAAATAGAGACACCACATTAATCCACATCATTAGTATTATTTTAGCTGTTAGATCTATAAGTTTAATGGTCAAGATTTAAAGATTTTACGTAACATATATAACACATATTTTGTGACATATATGATATGTCATGTGTGACACGTACGCGGAAAAAAAAGAAACATTACGTATGGAGACATGATAGACATGATAAAACGTATGGCAATAAGACTCCTGATTCACATAAAAAGAGACTCAAATGGCGATCTAGCTAAATGGCATCTACATGGAAAGCCAAAAAAAAATAGGAAACAGATCCCGTACAAATAAGCCAGAGTCCCTTTAAAAAATTATACGTACACTTCTATCTATAAATTAACCCCATAAAAATAGGTCAGTCAGTTAAAAAAAAATACTACATCATTTTTCATTGGAAAGCCAAAAAAAACTACATTATTTAGCTATCTAGCCTCCTAGATATAATAAGTTCGTCCAGGATTCAATATACGGACGTATCATGGTCGGGATTTAATGAAAATTGTTAGATCTAAAATCATAGATGCAATCTATGTCATCTTAATTATTTTTTATTGTTAGATCTAAAATCTATTCGGGATTTAATGAAAATTGTTTGTTGTCAAAACAATTGTTTGGCACATACTATATTAAAAATTACGGAGAATTGTGGTTTCCGCCCAGACGAAATAAATTATCTATGTGATGAAAAAAGAACTAGCGATGTTGCCTGCGCCGCCATAGTGCTTCACGGATCGATCAAAGGAGAAAACAGAAAAGTCGGCATATCATAAAGATAGGGCCCACCGCTGAGTTACTTTATTAAACCACCTAAGTACACTCCTCACTTGAGTTATTTTATTTTATAAGATCACCAGAGAAAATTTCTAATCTAGGTAATCTTAAAGATCGATCTATAATAAATATCATGTGCTCTATTTGAACTCCACATGCCTGTGTGGCTTCAACTACTTTCTTTATTTTTATTTACTTTTTTGTTCCATCTATCATATAAAATCGATGGTAATAAAATAATGATAAAATATATTGTTATGTTATATGATTTTAGTGTGATGGATGTTGATATTTGTTCCTATATTTTTGGACAAGCTTTGCAAACTTTGACTGTAAATAAATTTAGAATGCAGAGTAAATAAAAAATAGGGATATAATATTTTGATCGGTTCATTGGTTGATAGCGGCAAATATTGCGCTCATGTGTAGAACTTCGTCGTCAAAATTTAGATTGAAGTATGAAATATGTATATCTTCTTGAACAATAACACAATAGATAGTCTCTAACTTGCGGTCTGTTAAAAAACCACAAGAGGCGATGTTGTATATGTAAAAATGAACAAGTTATTAACTAGATGAAGTTCCAAGAGTATTTTTAACGTGATTGATAACTAAAAATAATTATTATAATTTACATCCAAAAATCGCCGTAAATCAAGAAATTCATATCCAATAATTCCATTTGAAAGATGTATTGTGTTGCATGTTTCAAATTTATATGGCATGTCTTAATTCATTCTTAGTTTAGAATTACACTTATGGACACAATCAAGATGCCACTTGACTTAAATTAATATACATGTGAGTATAACATAAATAAATTATGCACTGTGACTTGCATTTCTAACTAATTATAAATATATAATTCGTAAATAAAGGAAATCTTGATAGGGTGTCATGTGTTTTTGAACCAAGGTTGTAAGAAAAGTATGAAATTTCAATGCATAAAAGAGTAAATATACCCATAGAATTAATATAATCACATGCAATAATATACTTTTATAGAGACTATAGAACTGTATTATGTCCTACATTAATTATAGAGTGGATGTGATGTTTTTTTAAAGGAGTATAACCACAATGAAATGTGGCTATTCTTGAAGCTGTCAATTTAGGATTACAACTTTTTAATACATTAAAGACGATGCCCTCGCATTTGCGAGGGCCACTGTGCTAGTTTAGTGTAATAATTATAAAAGGCAACGAGACCGACATATTATTTCTTATATTATTTATTAAATCCATGCTCTCTTGATCGTGAATAACATATGCTCGCACAACATCCTGTATGTTATTTTCAATGTCATTAGCAAGGTACTTGAGTATGTGTATCAAAAATCTCTTTGTCAACTCGTAGCCATCCTGCACAATCAATCTATCGAGTTAGCATGAAGTTTTATTTTCATAAAAATATAAGAATGTGAACATAAAGTACTCCCGGTGCAAATTGGATGAACAAATCATTTATCGCATGAAAGCATAAAATAAAATACTAAGTAACCAAACAATTTTTTGCAAATAAATGGAAAATATTATTATCTCTTGGTCATTAGGATGATAATACTTTTTTTGTAATGATAACCACAGAAAACCACATGTCAGTGCTTGTTGGTATTGGAGTACTGAGAAAAGTCGGACAATCCTGCTTTCTTCCTCACCCAAATTTCCCCAACTTTAATTTTAAAATAACAAACTTTTCCCAATTTCACATTCTCCCGACACCACCGCATGGGTTACTCATGCCGCATGTGGCCACACACGCCGCCAAGGTCACTCGTTGTTTGGCGCCCGTCCACGGCTAGCTCTCTCACGTCCATGTTGGGCCTCCAAGTGCAGAGGTTTGTAGAACAGCAGCAAGTTTTCCCTTAAGTGGATCACCCAAGGTTTATCGAACTCAGGGAGGAAGAGGTCAAAGATATCCCTCTCATGCAACCCCTGCAACCACAAAGCAAGAAGTCTCTTGTGTCCCCAACACACCAAATAGGTGCACTAGTTCGGCGAAGAGATAGTGAAATACAGGTGGTATGAATATGTATGAGCAGTAGCAACGGTGCCAGAAAATAGCTTGCTGGCGTGTAGTTGATGGTGGTAGTATTGCAGCAGTAGTAACACAGTAAAACAGTAAACAAGCAGTAGTAACTCAGCAGTATTTAGGAACAAAGCCTAGGGATTACACTTTCACTAGTGGACACTCTCAACATTGATCACATAACAGAATAGATAAATGCATACTCTACACTTTTGTTGGATGATGAACACATTGCGTAGGATTACACGAACCCTCAATGCCGGAGTTAACAAGCTCCACAATAATGCTCATATTTTAGTAACCTTTAGTGTAAGATAGATCAAAAGACTAAACCAAGTACTAGCATAGCATGCACACTGTCACCTTCATGCATATGTAGGAGGAATAGATCACATCAATATTATCATAGCAATAGTTAACTTCGCAATCTACAAGATATCATGATCATAGCATAAACCAAGTACTAACACGGTGCACGCACTGTCACCTTTACACACATGCAGGAGGAATAAAACTACTTTAATAACACATCACTAGAGTAGCACATAGATAAATTGTGATACAAACACATTGCAATCATCAAGAGATATAAATAAGCACTTCACTACGCTCTTCAACAGTGAATAAGTACTTCGTGAAATATAGCCTAAGAGACCCACACGGTGCACACACTGTCACCTTTACACACGTGGGACAAGGAGTCTCCGGAGATCACATAAGTAAAACCCACTTGACTAGCATAATGACATCTAGATTACAAGCATCATCATATGAATCTCAATCATGTAAGGCAGCTCATGAGATTATTGTATTGAACTACATAGAGAGAGATGAACCACATAGCTACCGGTACAGCCCCGAGCCTCGATGGAGAACTACTCCCTCCTCATGGGAGCAGCAGCGGTGATGAAGATGGCGGTGAAGATGGCAGCGGTGTCGATGGAGAAGCCTTCCAGGCACTTCCCCGCTCTCAGGTGCCGGAACAGAGACTCCTGTCCCCGATCTTGGCTTCGCGATGGCGGCGGCTCTGGAACTTTTCTCGTATCGTGGCTCTCGTATGGGGTTTCGCGACGGAAGCTTTAAGTAGGCGGAGGGTCAACGCGGGGGCCACGAGGGCCCAGAGGCTGGTCGGCGCGGCCAGGGCTTGGGCCGCGCCGCCACCCTCTGGCCGCCTCGTGGCCCACTTCGTTATCTCTTCGGTCTTCCGGAAGCTTCGTGCAAAATAGGACACTGGGCGAAAGTTTCCAATTCCGAGAATATTTCTTTACTAGGATTTCTGAAACCAAAAACAGCAAAAACAGCAACTGGCTCTTCGGCATCTTGTTAATAGGTTAGTTCCAGAAAATGCATAAATATGACATATAATGTGCATAAAACATGTAGGTATCATCAATAAAGTAGCATGGAACATAAGAAATTATCGATACGTTGGAGACGTATCAGCATCCCCAAGCTTAGTTCTGCTCGTCCCGAGCAGGTAAAACGATAACAAAGATAATTTCTTAAGTGACATGCCATCATAACCTTGATCATACTATTGTAAGCATATGAGATGAATGCAGCGATCAAAACAATGGTAATGACATGAGTAAACAACTGAATCATAAAGCAAAGACTTTTCATGAATAGTACTTCAAGACAAGCATCAATAAGTCTTGCATAAGAGTTAACTCATAAAGCAATAAATCAAAGTAAAGGTATTGAAGCAACACAAAGGAAGATTAAGTTTCAGCGGTTGCTTTCAACTTATAACATGTATATCTCATGGATAGTTGTCAATGCAAAGTAATATAATAAGTGCAATATGCAAGTATGTAGGAATCAATGCACAGTTCACACAAGTGTTTGCTTCTTGAGGTGGAAGGAAATAGGTAAACTAACTCAACAATAAAAGTAAAAGAATGGCCCTTCGCAGAGGGAAGCATTGATTGCTGTATTTGTGCTAGAGCTTTTATTTTGAAAACATCAAGAGAGCATAAAAGTAAAGTTTTGAGAGGTGTTTGTTGTTGTCAACGAATGGTAGCGGGTACTCTAACCCCCTTGCCAGACAAACCTTCAAAGAGCGGCTCCCATTTTATTTTTATTTTTGAGTGGCACTCCTTCCAACCTTTCTTTCACAAACCATGGCTAACCGAATCCTCGGGTGCCTGCCAACAATCTCATACCATGAAGGAGTGCCTTTTTATTTTAGTTTTATTATGATGACACTCCTCCCCACCTTTGCTTTCTCAAGCCATGGCTAACCGAATCCTTCGGGTGCCGTCCAACAATCACATACCATGGAGGAGTGTCTATTTTTGTTAATTAATTTGGGACTGGGAATCCCATTGCCAGCTCTTTTTGCAAAATTATTGGATAAGCGGATGAAGCCACTAGTCCATTGGTGAAAGTTGCCCAACAAGATTGAAAGATAAACACCACATACTTCCTCATGAGCTATAAAACATTGACACAAATATAGGTAATAACTTTTGAATTGTTTAAAGGTAGCACTCAAGCAATTTACTTTGGAATGGCGGAGAAATACCATGTAGTAGGTAGGTATGGTGGACACAAATGGCGTGAATATTGGCTCAAGTATTTGGATGCATGAGAAGTATTCCCTCTCGATACAAGGTTTAGGCTAGCAAGGTTATTTGAAGCAAACACAAGTATAAACGGTACAGCAAGACTCACATAAAAGACATATTGTAAACATTATAAGACTCTACACCGTCTTCCTTGTTGTTCAAAACTCAATACTAGAAATTATCTAGACCTTAGAGAGACCAATTATGCAAACCAAATTTTAGCAAGCTCTATGTATTTCTTCATTAATGGGTGCAAAGCATATGATGCAAGAGCTTAAACATGAGCACAACAATTGCCAAGTATCACATTATCCAAGACATTTCACCAATTACTACATGTAGCATTTTCCAATTCCAACCATATAACAATTTAACGAAGAGGAAACTTCGCCATGAATATTATGAGCTAAGAACACATGTGTTCATACGAACCAGCGGAGCGTGTCTCTCTCCCACACAAGGATGAACTTATTCAGAGAACTAAGATAACAAAACAAAAACAAAAATAAAAGCACACAGACGCTCCAAGTAAAGTACATAGGATGTGATGGAATAAAAATATAGTTTCACTAGAAGAAACCTGATAAGTTGTCGATGAAGAAGGGGATGCCTTGGGCATCCCCAAGCTTAGATGCTTGAGTCTTCTTAAAATATGCAGGGATGAACCACCGGGGCATCCCCAAGCTTAGACCTTTCACTCTTCTCGATCACATTATATCACCCTCTTCTATTGACCCTTGAAAACTTCCTTCACACCAAACTTCAAGCAAACTCATTAGAGGGTTAGTGCATAATCAAAATTCACATGTTCAGAGGTGACACAATCATTCTTAACACTCTGGACATTGCACAAAACTTCTGAAAGTTAATGGAACAAAGAAACTCATTCAACTTAACAAAAGCGGCAATGCGAAATAAAAGGCAGAATCTGTCAAAAACAGAACAGTCCGTAAAGACGAATTTAAAGATGGCACCAGACTTGCTCAAATGGAAAAACTCAAAACTAATGAAAGTTGCGTACATATCTGAGGATCACGCTCGTAAATTGGCAGATTTTTCGAATTTTCTACAGAGAACTGTGCCCAGATTCGTGACAGACAGCAATGCTGTTTCTGCGCAGCGATCCCAAATATAACATCAACTTTGACATAGAAACTTTACTTGGCACAAAAACATGATAAGGAGAGGTTGCTACAGTAGTAAACAACTTCCAAGACTCAACAAAACAAAAATTGCTGTAGTAAAATAAACACATGGGTTATCTCCCAAGAAGTTCTTTCTTTATAGCCATTAAGATGGGCTCAGCAGTTTTAATGATGCACTCGCAAGAAATAGAAGTTGAAGCAAAAGAGAGCATCAAGAGGCAAATTCAAAATACATTTAAGTCTAACATGCTTCCTATGCATAAGAATCTTGTAAATAAACAAGTTCATGAAGAGCAAAGTAACAAGCATAGGAAGATAAAACAAGTGTAGCTTCAAAAATTTCAGCACATAGAGAGGTGTTTTAGTAACATGAAAATTTCTACAACCATATTTTCCTCTCTCATAATAACTTTCAGTAGCATCATGAGCAAACTCAACAATATAACTATCACTTAAAGCATTCTTATCATGAGTCTCATGCATAAAATAATTACTACTCCCAACATAAGCATAATCAATTTTATTAGTTGTAGTGGGAGCAAATTCAACAAAGTAGCTATCAAATATAGGAGGTATATTGTAATCATAATCAAATTTATCCTCCATAACAGGTGGTAACAAAAGACTACTATCATTATAATCATCATAAACAGGAGGCTGTAATAAAGTTAGCCATGTTCAGTGTATTCTTTAAGTGAACTTCACAGTTTCATTTATCTGGACTTCAGTAAACATTTAAATATCGGAAGACTGTAATAAAGTTAGTAATACATGTTGGTTCAGCCAAAACATTATATGTAATACAGGTAGTGTACGAAAATAAGTTTTGTAAGTTGGCGTTTTGGTATTACCATTTTGCCTCTCGTGATGTTGCTCGTTGTCTTCCCCATCTTGCATACATAATATGGGATTGTTGGCTTGTAGTCAAGTACTTGCTTTTTGAGATGATCCAGATTTTCCTTGGTCATTTCAACTTCATTTCCGAAGTGACAGTGCTTGTCAAAGATTTCAAATCCACGAATAGTTGGACCTGCATAAAAAATAAGCACATTTTTAGTTCCATAAAGTATTTTTGAAAGCATTTCTATCTTTTTTTACCTCTTTTACAGGTCTCTTCATCGCTTTCGCTGTCGCTGAGGATGACGTACGATGGACCAGCAGCCATTCCTGTCACAAGATTCCAGCATAAAACATTTTTTGTACTAACAGGACCTCTGCACTTTTTTGAACTGAACTTCCACTTTTAGTTTTCATGTTTTTATGTTATTCTGTTGTCTACATTTTAAACTCCAACTTCTTTTATTATATATTTTTTAAGTTTCCCAATAACAGTATACTAATGCCGGCTGGATACATGTTTGTAGATTTTAAAACCCTCCAACTTATTTATTTTTTGTATATTGTTTTTCCATTTCTTTGCACAAGTGAGCTTCTCGAGAGTTCTTATCTGAACTCCTCGTCTTGTTCATTAGTGTATATTCCCCCCCCCCCTCCACCACCACCCTCTGCCTAACATGTTTTTTGATAGATCTATCGTATGCAAACCATTTTTTAAGTAATCTGTAAGGTATTTATTTTGTTAAGTTGTTAGATCTTGTTTTTTATACTAGTCTAGATTCAAAATCACGGCCATGAAGGATGAAAGAGAGGAAGATCCACGGCGATTCAATGAGTAGATGGGATGGGGATGGGTTAGACGCACCTTCTTTTGTTAGGCAATCCCTTCGCTTTTCTTATGCTGGATTACTTTTTTGTAGATCTTGCTAGACTTCTCTTCTTCTTTCTTTTCTCTGTTCTTTGTTCTCCCTTTGCTCTTTCCTTCGACTCCTCCGTGGGATGTTTCTTCCAGCGGAACACCAGGCAGTGTTTGAGTTTGGTGGTTTGGGCGTGGTTTGGTGGGTGCGGGGTGGTTGGTTGGTGTGGAACAGCTTTTTATTTTTTCAGTGTTTTTACTCTGTGCGAACGTCTGCACTGTTATCACGTGAACTTCTTTTATAGTCTTTTTTATGCTTTTGTTTTGTGCTTGCACGTGAACTCACAACTGGCCCCGGATAAGATCCTTTTTTGTTTGTTATCCCGCACGATTTTTTTGTTTTTTTGTGGTTATCTCTCGGCTGTTTCTGTTTTGTGTTTGATTGGATATGTATTGGTTTGTTCCCTGAATTTGTGGATCACGACGTCTGTTGTTACATTTTCTGGAACTATAAATACATGTTCTTTTTCCTCTGTGCTTCGGTGCACGTGAATCACCAATCCTTTCTTCTTTTCTTTTTCTTCTGTCCACCGATTGCATGGCAAAAGCTCCTTTTTCCCACGAGTACACCTTCCCCTGCCATGGCACAACCACTATGAAGGTTTTGTACACGAATGCAGCAGCTAGTGTTGAGGAGTGGATCACCAATGCTGAAGCTTCCCTCGATTATTCTGCTAGGAAGATCGTTGGTCTTGATGTTGAGTATGACAGACTCAGTGGTACCTATTTCAATCCGAAGAAAGCTGCTGTGATCCAGCTATGTGTTGGCACTGATGTTCTTGTGTACCACATATGCCATGCTGATGAGAGGAGTGAAAGTTTGTTTCAGTTTCTTCATGGCTATAGGTACATTTTTGCTGGGTTTTGCATCGCAGAAGACCTCAACGTTCTCTCACGTTCAAAGTTATATTGTCATAATCTGAAGGATATCCAGGCAATATGGAGAGATCCGGACAATAAGAAGAAACCTCAAGGCCTGAAGGATGTTGCTGGAGCTATTATAGATCCAATCTATCTTGAGATGAAGGATGGTTTTGGAAGGAGAGAGCACAGGATGTGGGTTGATCCGCCGCCTCTACCGCCAAAGCATTTGGAATATGCTGCACGGGATGCATATGCAACGTACGAGGTTTTTCGAAGGCTCGATGTGTTTGAGAGGGGCTTCTTCGCCTTATTCAAACACCCTGAGAAGAAGCGTGGCAGGGATTGGTGAAGAATTTAGTTTTGTAGGGACATTTTTCTTTTTTTTCCTATGATCAGATTGTAATCGTTTATTTTTCCCTACATTGTTTTTAGGTTTTATGTTTAAGAGAACTCCTTGTTTGGTTAGATCTGAACTTCGCACTCATTTTTTTACATTATGTTTCCATTCCCATTTATTCATTTTATAATACAATGAAGATGTCCCTATTTTTACTTTGTTTTTTGCAATCCTATCTGTTTCCGTTCATTTTTTTAATAATTCAGTACTTTCACACTCATATTGGAGTCTGAATTTTTACTAGTTTTTTGTTTTAATTTATTTTACAACGCAAATAGTATGTGAGAACTTCGCAGCTGTTGATATCTGTACTTCTTTTTTTGCATGTGTGTTTTTGTTTAATTTTCGTACTACCTTTTTTTCACCCTTCATAAATAGTGAACTTCGTTGACAATTGGCTGTGAACTTCCTACTGTTAAATATTTTTTTAATCAACATGCACGTGATCAACTGTCCAGCAGTTCAATTATGATATATTTACTCTCACAACATCTTTTGTAAGTAGTATGTGAGAACTTCGCAGCTGTTGATATATGTACTTCTTTTTTTGCATGTGTGTTTTTGTTTAATTTTCGTACTACCTTTTTTTCACCCTTTCATAAATAGTGAACTTCGTTGACAATTGGCTGTGAACTTCCTACTGTTAAATATTTTTTTAATCAACATGCACGTGATCGCTGGAAGTAGCACGAACAAATAGTGAACTTCAGCAGTATATTAATGTAATTTTTCGTCAGTAACTAACTACATATTTTTTTTTCAATAAACAAGTGAGGTCTCTATAGTTTTTTGAGCAATTCCTATTCTATTTTTCCTTTTTTGTTCTATCTCTTTCTTGTACTTCTCCTTAGAACTGCTGGTGTAGTCTGTGTTTTCTTCCTGTTCTTCTCCTTGCTTCTATCTTCCATGGTGTTGCTATCATTTTCTGTTGACTGTAGGTGTAATAGTTGTTCCTCAAGCTGCCTTCTTGCGCAAGTTCTGGAGTTGTGTCCCCTTATCTTATTGCATGAACTGCAAACTTTCACCCCTTGTGGTTTCACTATCGCATTATCACTTGTTTGTCGTTCAAGAATCTGTTGCTGTAGTATCTTTTCCTTGTTGGGGCATGTTGATGCGTAGTGTCCTAGCCTCAGGTTGCATGCGCTGCATTTCCTTTTTCCTCCCTTTTTATTTAAGTTTTCCAGTTTGTCATCCACATCCGGTGTATTTTGTGTTTCTTCTTGCTCAGTGATATCTTCATCCTCATCTTCTTGCTCATATTCTTCATCATCCGTCTCATCTTCGAAGCATTCACCTTCATCTGTGTCCAGTTTTTCCTCATCATCATTCTCTGGGATGTGCTGGCGAGCAAGCAAGTTTCTTATGCGCACCTTGATATTTCCTGAAGACGCTGTAGGCCCATACACCTTCTCATGTGTTTCCAAGAGCTTTTTAGCTAGCTGCCTTGCCTTGCAGGTTCTGGAATTGTGGCCATCAATTTTATTGCATGTTCCGCATATTCTTGTACCTTTCGGTCTCCCGTATTCATCCAGTTCTGGTTCCGGACGGGCAGGTACAGGTTGTTTGCATTTTCCATTCTTCCTTGCAGCATCTGTAGTCTTGCTCCCTTTTGTTATTGCAAGTAGTGGTGGCTGTATATCTGCATATGGATCATTGTTCTCAGCCGGAGGAATGTCGTTCTGCTCGCCAGTTTCTCGTGTTGTGTTTTCTTGATTCGAGGACTGCTCATTGTTCTCCATCTCTGCATCCTCATTATTCTCCAGCTCCGCTTCCTCATTGTCCAGGCGGGTATTGGCATCTCTGAAGGCAGATAATGCTATTTGGAATTTTGCTTCCGAAGAGCATCCTTTGTTTATAATTTTAACTGCTTCACTGTAAAGGATTGTTCGTCTGTATTCAATTGAAGTCCCATCATCTGTTGTTCTCCTGTAGTCTCTGCGGTTGAAATCAGGGTTTGTCACTGCATCTTTGGTGTATCTCTGGAGTATATACTTGTTTGGTATCTCATCCAGGCGTAGGTGCTCAAAGACAGCTATGACATGATGGCAGAACAACCCTGCGCGTGCATAAACATAACATTAGCTTGGTTAATTTTTTATTTTTGTGTCAACAATTACTTTTTTATGCATCTGTAGTGTAATACAACCAAAGCAATTGCTGGAAGAGGCTTTTTTCTTTTTTACCTGTATGTTCCCACAGTTTACATTCACATTCATAACGGCCTTCAACTTCATCCGCTAGCACTCGGAATTCATGTCTTGACCAAGCGAACTCTTTACTCTGATTGTAGTGATGCACAAGGTAATTGTTGGGATTGTCCTGGGAAGTCTTAATGCGGAAAGCTGTGCTGTGATATTGTCGCTCCCGGAAAACTGAGTACACTGCCCGTGTGTACTTATCCATCACCTGTGCCTCGAAACCATACCTGGTGACTGTTTTCCTTGTGCCCTGCAATTTTGAGATTTTTGTCCATGCAAAAGTCATTGCTGTGAACATCAAACATAATATAACTTTTTATATATATATATATGAACTCCTAACTAAACAGTAGTGAACTTCCATGCAATTGCATACTTTTTTTCGAAAACAGATTATACTTTTTTATGTACATAATAACCCCTAACCAAAACACTTGTGAACTTCCATACATCTCTTCATACTCTTTTTTCCCTTTTTTTGTTATCATCCTATGTTTTTCAAATTATGAAGCATATTTTTTTATTAATATAAATCGTGAAATCGAGCACTCACCGTTGATGCATTTGTCTCTGCATTCTCTGCTTCATGCCTTGCCTGTATGCAGTTGTTAACTTGTTTAACAAAAATGTGGAGGTTGTCTCGTTCAGTGACAAAACCCCTTTTCAGCACAAAGTTCATGCTCTCGCTTCTTTGTGTTGAAGTCATGCGTGCACAGAATACCTCTTTCCAGTAAGCTGATATCCACAATTTCCTTTCAGCCCATAAGTTAATCATGACATTTATATCATGCAGATTGTACTTTTCAATCAAAGCCTTCCACGCATCTTCAAACTCAGATGGCATTAGGGGATGGTTCAGAATTGCAGTCAGCAGATCCTTCAAATCAGGGAATAGTTTATAAAGCTTTTTCAGCGGGTCCTTATGCTTGTTCATTATGTGCCATCTACAGAACTTATGCAGAGTCCGTGGGAAAATTTTTGGTATTGCTTTTGTCATCGCTGGGCATTGATCTGAACAATTATTAGGAAAAAACACATCAGGTATAATGCAAGCAAACTTCACAAAACAAACAAAGGTGAACTTCAGCAAATTAATTTTTTTTTTGCGTAGCAGGGGTGGAAACATCTGAACTTCTGGGTGTTTATGTTATGAACTACAACTGAAAAAAACCTACTTTTCTTTTTTAATATAACATGCACTTAATTGTCAGCATTGAAGGTACAAACATGAGGATAGATTCTGATTTTTTCCTAACCTGTAAGTATGCAGATTGGTTGTTTACCGCCCATGCATTCAAGGAATCTGCTGAATACCCATTTGAAGGACTCCTCTGACTCGTTTCCCATCAATGCAACACCAAAGATTGTCGACTGCAAGTGGTTGTTTACGCCGACAAATACTGCAAGGGGCAAGTGGTGCTTGTTTGACTTGTAAGTAGTATCGAAAGTTATGCAATCTCCGAAATCTGCATATGCCGCCCTCGAGCTGGCATTAGACCAGAAAACATTCTCCAGTCTGTTTTCGTCGTCAACCTTGTAGTCATAGAAGAAATTCTCATTCTCCTTCTTCATGTCTTCAAAGAATTTGAACATATTCTGCACCTCATTTATGGACTCCTTCCTCGTGTTTTCGGCTTTCCTGCAAAAAGAAATTTGTTGTTATTTATTTTTTTTTGCTTTTTTTTTCTTCCCCCTGTTTTTCATGTAAGTTTTCATTATATATGCAAAGGAGGGGGGAGTACTTACATGTTTAGTATGTCTCTGTTGTGGCAGCCAATCTTATCACGTCCACCATGCAGCCTTGTAAGCAGGCCCATTATGTTCACATGTTTTATATTGCTGAACTGAAGGTCTTTTACTAACCCCTTCAATGTTGGATCCACCCTTTTGTGAGAACGCATGAAAACTAGCATTGATGGGCTCAACAGCAGGGTATGGTTGTGCTGAAGTGTAATGTCCTTGACAATACAGGTACCATCACTCCTCTCTTTCAATCTCATAAAGGCCTTGCACCCAGTTCTTTTGGTCATCTTGTCACGCTGTCGGTCTTCCTCATTGACACTCTTTCGGTGTGCACCTTCTCGTACACATCTCAAGTAACGCCTGCTCTTGTTGTGCTGCCCTTTCCTTATCCCAAACCCTGTGTGCTTTGCATATGTATTGTAAAATACATATGCGTCTTTGAATGTACTAAATTCTTGACCAATGGATGGTATCAGGTCCTTATCAAGATCTGCAGCCTGCAAATTGCCATGGTTTTTTGTTTGCATTAATTTTTTGTTTTACACATGTTATTTGTATGTTAACTTCAGGAGAAAGGTCAAGTGAACTTCCTAAAATTTAATAAAAAAAGAGCACATGAACTTCCTAAAGTCATCTGAACTTTTTTTCAGAGAGAAAACTGTTGTACATTAACTTCCAGAACATATCAACTATATATTTCATATATAAACAGAGCATGTGAACTTCCTAAAATCAGTTGAACTTTTATCAGGAATACAGGGTACACGAACTTCCCAAAACATATCAATTGTTTTTTCTAAAAATAGACCATGTGAACTTCCATGCAGAAGGACTAAATAAATGTGTGTAAGAGTGAAATTCAGATCAGCAACAATATAAATTGAACTTACATGTGTGTATGTTCGCAGCTCTGCAGGGGTGGCTCTATCATCTGGTACTATGGGGCATGGCGGTGTGACTTTTGGTACATGGCAGAGCGGATCTCGAGGCGGCATATGACTTGATTCAGCGCCTTGACGATCTTGGTGAATGTTGTCACTTTGACCATCCCCATAACTGCGTTGCTGTTCAGAAGCCTCACTGTTAGAAGATGACCTTTGCCCACTGTCCCTGTTCATATCATTGCTTCCAGCTGTGGCTGTTTTAGATGTACTTGTAGATTGCCGTTTTCGTGGCTGACGGAACGTTGCATTAGTAGCAAATATCTCCTCAGTGCACTTTATTGGAGAACGGGGTTTTTTTGGTGGACCTGACCAACACATAATATCCTCATCATCATCTGTTGATGTTGTGGTATCCCGCTTCCTCTTGCTGTTATGCATGTCGTCTTGTTCTTGGGTCTTCTGATTCACATTCCTTTCAATGGCGGCAGCATTTGTTTTTCGCCTGGGAATGCGGAACACTGGCTGGATAAATGATACTGGCTCATCACAGCATATGGGAGTCATTGGAGGCTTTTTAGGGCCTGACCAGCTGATTATCTCGTCGTCACTGCCTGCTCCAGATTCTGTGCCCTGCAGTAGCAGAACCTGGCAAGTTTTTTAACATGTGAACTTCATGAACATTGGGACTATAAGCTTTATACAAAAAACTTTGTCTGATGTCTTCAAAAAACTAAAACAAGTAAAGTTAACCGCTAAACAATGTAATATGAACTTCCAGCATACATGCACCTGCATACTTATTTTTTCATTTTACTGTTTTTTATTTTTTATAACTGAAGTGAACTCCAGGAAACTGTTTTTAAGAACTTCCCAGTAAAAGACATAAGTTTTCTTTTTTCCTACAATAGACTCTGCAGGAGAATATGTGAACTTCCAGTCTAATTTTTGGTTTTTGTTTATACTGATGGACAGAAAAAGCAGTTAAATAGTTATGTGAACTTCCAATATAAATTCATATGAACCTTTTAAGGAGAATCTAAATTGGTCGTTTTGTTTTTTTGTTTTTTTTGCAGTGAGCAAAATTCAGTAAATGAGTTATGTGAACTTCCATTATGAATCCTTATGAACTTTTTTTCACGAGAATCTAAACTGCTACTTTTTTTTTTTGCAGTGAGCAAAAAGCAGTAAATGAGTTATGTGAACTTCTGGTTTTTTTTTGTACCTTATCTGCCTCCATTGCTAGCGTTTTGAAGGAGCTTGGTCGGATTGATGTCGAAGGATGTTCCGATGATCTGCGTCTAATTGGAGCCATTACTGCTGTAGGGAATCTGGATCTCGTCGGGCTCTAGACGAATTGCGGCGAGTAACGAGGCGGGATCTCGCTGTTCTCCGCCGCTGGCTCCTTTGCGTCAGCTACCGCCGCCGTTCGCCTCCGTCGCGAGCTCCCTCGCGTCGGCTGCCGCCGCCGCTCGCTCGCCCGCGCCGACGACGTAGGAGGCTTTGAACGTCCTCGTGTCCGTCGCGAGCTCCCTCGCGTCGGCTCCCGCCGCCGCTCGCTCGCCCGCGCCGACGAGGTAGGAGGCTTGAACGTCCTCGTGTCCGTCGCGAGCTCCCTCGCGTCGGCTCCCGCCGCCGCTCGCTCGCCCGCGCCGACGACGTAGGAGGTGGAGGTGAGGAGCTGGTGGATCTCCGCTCGAGGCGGGGCGCGGTGTTTTCACGAGGAGGACGTGGGGAGTTCGCTTCGTTCACGAACCGGTCGGAAGCGGGACGTGGGAAGTTCGGTTGGGTATCGGTCGGGACGGGGGAAGAAACCGAGTGGGATTAGGGGGGGGGTTCTAGAATAGCTATTCTAGAACCACTCTTAAGGGGGGTTCGAGAATAGTTGGGCTATATATATATATATATATATATATATATATATATATATATATATATATATATAGGATAAATACTTCCTACTCCTGGGTGTAACTACACCCACGTCTCATATACTACCATACGGAAGTATATAACATACTTTATTGGTTTGAGTATGTTCGTATACTATATCTAAGATACTTCATACCAACTTTGGTGAAAAAAATTTAAATACACCCATAGTTTGCACTATATATATAAAATACATGCATATTTATACGTAAAAAAATAGTGTACGTAAAAAAGTGTACATACTACCTACAAAGTAGTATATATACTACCAAAATATTCTTATATACTTCATACTACATGTATATACTCTTCGGTATGATAGATACTACCTAGATTGTGTGAAACACACGTGGGAGTAACTACACCCGGGTGTAGCATGAATATGTCCTATATATATATATATACCAGCACTATTCTGCAACCGGTTGCAGAATAATATTCTGAGCACCGACTTGTACTTCCCTGGACACAAGGTTGTACTTCCCGGATAACAGGGTTCAACTTTCTGTCGAACTTACCTGAACTTCCCGTTTTTTTCAGAGCTACTGATTCTACTTCGTGTTTCCCAACCATTTTTCGGAACTATGCAAATAATATACCGTTGGATAGATAATGAAAAACCGCAACTTTTTCATGTTCGCACTTTTCACAGATTTTGCACGGTTTAAATTTAATTTTGAAAATACGAAAACGCTTCTATATGGCCAGAAAACAAACTTTTAGTTCGGTTTTTGAATCGCTTATCGAAACTGTGCAAATGATATACCGTTGGAAAGATAATGAAATTGCGCAACTTTTTCATGTTTTATGTTTTTTCAAAATCCTCATAGTTTTTGAACAATTTTGAAAATACCGAAATTCGGACGTACTCAAAAAACGAGCGGACAGTAATTTGGATGATTTGTTTGAACCGTTTGTCGGAATGATGCAAATGATATGGCGTTGGAAAGCTATGGACTAGGCGCAACTTTCTTATTCCAATTGATTTTTCTAATTCCTTACAGTTTAAGAGAAAATCTCGAATTACTGTCCGCCCATTTTATGTGACGAGCACCAAATGATTATCCACACGATTTCCATCCAGTATATTTAAACAACACAAATGATATACAGTTCGAAAGGTGTCAAAATGGCGCATCTTTTTCGTATCTACCATTTTATCAAAATCCAAACGGTTTAAAAGTAATTTTTAAAGTTTTGAAACCATGTTTCCCGTATATTTTGTGGGATATGATTTGAAATTGATGGATTATATGCATTTGTTTGTTGTAAAATGTTGTAGGTAATGAAATTAGACATATACTCTATCATATAAAGCTTTTGGTGACAAAGATTGAAGTGGTTGGTGATCAAATCGATGAGATTTGGACAATAGATTTTCGCCCCGTAAAAACAGAGCACTAAACTTTCCTCGACATGAACTTGTACTTATCGGGCAATGTGGTTGTACTTCTCGGTGCGGTTTCATGGAAGTGTTCAGTAAAACAGCTATAATTCATGTATTTTCTTTGGACACTTTGTAGTTCCTGTAATTACCGCTTGTACTTCATGTAGTCTATGCTTGTACTTCTCGAAATCACTGCTTGTACTTCCTCGCGAATGATGTAATCATTTTGTTTTTCCGACATTTGGATTTTGCCGGTTTTCTTATACTTCCTATATTAAGTGCGTGTACTTCTTATGTCGAATGGTTGTACTTCTTGTATTCAAGTATTTGAGCTTCCTCACGGGGTGGTGGTATTATTTTGTTTTTTCTACATTTAGATTTTGTCGGTTTCTTGTACTTCCTATATTAAGTGGTGTACTGCTTATGTTGAATGTTTATACTTCTCGTAAACAAGTATTTGAACTTCCTTGTGGGTGGTGGTATTATTTTATTTTTCTACATTTAGATTTTTTTGGTTTTCTCGTACTTCCTGAATTAAGTGCGTTTACTTCTAGTGTCAAATGGTTGTACTTCTTATCGCCAAAATTTATAATTTGTTTTCTATTTGTGGCGTGAACTACCCGACACATATAGTATGTAATGTATCGTTAAGAGTATGCGAACTTCCGCAAATCAATTTAAGTCTCTAGTGGGCATACAACCACGAACATTACAATTGTTTAGATAAGCAAAGAAAATGCTACAGCGAGAGATGGGGTATCTGCTGGTTGCACACGGCTGTGCTAACCATGCGTCAGCCGAACGCTGGAGGCCAGGCCGTGATCGGGAGATCTATGGTCAGGAGCCTGCCGGGATACAGCGACACAGTCGGGAGCCGGCCAGAGCATGGTCGACGGGGCGGCGCGGGACCCTACCGGTGTCGGTGAAGGAGGGGCGATGCGGGAGCCTGTCGGCACAGGGAAGACATTGTGATGCAAGAGCCTGCCGGCGCGGGGAAGGCAGGGCGACACGACACCCTGTTGGCATGGCGTCGACACTCTACAGAGGATTGGAGGAGGGCGGAAGTTTACCCAAGGGGCGGCATACTCTACAAACTGACTGAAAAATGTACAGACGGGGGACAATGAGCGGGCTACTACCAATATTCGGCATATCTTTGAAAATACGATAGTCTCTACGGCCAAAGAAACAATAGAGTTGTTCACTTTGTTTATGATCCTAGTACTGTCAGACTCCAAAATGATTGGGGTATTGCAAGGATCCATCGCTAACTGTATGGGAAACCTGGGATCAAAAAATATTAGTGTAATGCAATGGTCCAGAGCTAATTGAACGACAAACGTCAGGTCGCATAGTACTGATTCTGCTAGAAGGCCAAAGCTTTGTTTGGATTGTAAGCTAGCTGCTCCCGCCATTTTATTTGTTAATTCATATATTGTTGTTTGAAGTGGTGTTGCATTCCTGTAATGTATGTCAGCTGCACATACCAATGTGCTTGTACTGCCGACTGAACATCATCTCCAAAAACTGCTGCGAGAAATCCTAAAATGGACGACACGTACAGATGGGAACTTCAGATCTCCCGTTTTAGAAGTTCATAGATTCAGAAATGTGGGAAAATTGCAAACCCATGACGTGGAGAATATTTTGCACAACAGAACGGGAGACGATGATGTAGTGCTAGCTCCGAGTAGACGACGTTACGACGGCTTGAACCAACGCTCGTCCTGGTAAGTGCAGTCACAAGCTACAGAACAAACATGTTCCACACATTGAACATTTGTTGAAAACCAACATTAATCAAAGAGAAAACAGGCGCTAGAACTGGAAGCACGAATAGAAGCCACTTTGGCGTCATGTACTTCACATCCAGGCATCCGGGGCAGCAGTTGGCTGGTAGCCGGGCCGGTGGCGTAGTTGGTGATGGTGGAGAGGGATCAGAGGCATGGGCGTCGCGAGAGCGAACCTTGGAGCCAGGGGACGCGGGAAGAGGGGACGATATGAAGCAGGGTTTCCAGCGGCGGGGATTCCCCTCGAGCGGCAGCGCGGAGGCCCCTCGGGCGGCAGAGCAGAGGATCCTCGGGCGGCACCGTGGAGGCACCTCGGCCGGCGGCGCGAAAGGTCATTGGGGGCGCGGAAGGTCATCGTGGCGCCATGTGCTCGTACATGCCTGCCTAATTTTCTTGGAAGCATCTGACTTAACATATTTATTTTATTCTTTTGGCTTTTTGGCATGACACGGTGACAATTAAAGAAGGTCATAATCGTACTTCTAGTTGCTACTTGTTTGTACTGTCCGATACTACCCATGTGTATTTTCGTGAGAAATTTTAATTTTTTTTCTTGGACTTCCAGACGTTATGAACTTGTAGTTATCGGCATCATATACTCATACTTTCGTGCCTAAATTTATTTGAAGCATATGCCGTAACATATTTATGCTTATTTTTAGCCTTTTTAGCATGACACGGTGACAATTAAAGCAGGCCCTAATCGTACTTTCCGTTGCTACTTGTTTGTACTGACCGATGCTACCCATGTGTATTTTTATGATAAACTTTAACTTCTTTTTAGCTTGGATTGCCGGGCGTTATGAACTGGTACTTATCGGCGCCATATACTTGTACTTCCGTGCCTACTTTTCTTTGAATCATATGCCGTAACGTAATTTTTTTATTTTTTGGCTTTTTAGCATGACACGGTGACAATTAAAGAAGACATATGTATCGATAAGAATAAAATTGAAATCAATATGGCCGCCACCTTATTTTTGCAAACTATTTTTTTAAGGTCATTTTTTTTTGTTTTCTCGATGTTGAACAAGTGTGCTACCGGGTATAAATCTTCAAGAAAAACAGCAATTCATGTTGGTTCTTGGAGGAAAGAAAAGTTCACTTCTTATGCAGGGCTCCCTTTTTTTTCGGTGCTTCTTTGCAATTATAACCCACTGACCGCACTTGTAAACTTCCTAGCTTTCAGTGTGATTGAACTTCCAGCAAGATACATTTTCTGGAGCAGTGTAATACACGCTGGAAAAAAAACCACATCTGACGGTGACTGTCGTGAACCAAGAAGCAGAGGTAAGGTGCGATCATCACAAGGGAAGTATAGAGCGGTTCTTACCAGAAGTACAGGTCAATGACTAACAAAAGTTCATGTCTAAGAAAAAAATAGACAATAATATTTGCACCAATTGTACTTCCTAGCATGATTTGTTTTTAACAAATGTACTTCGTACATTAGATATATCTGCACCAAGTGTGTACTGTCTATTTCAGTTCTGAAAAAAAACAGCAGATTTTGCTACTGTACTTTGTATGGTCCACCAGCGCCATCTGGTGGTGGATGAGAGTCTCGCACCAGCAACACGGAAGTATCAAGCGGCTGTGCTGGAGCTCGTCACTCCCGGCTGGCTACGACTTCGAAGGAGATGAGCAGGAGGGGTTGTCACGGCAGTAGAGCTGCAGAGGCCGGCGTCGACATCAAGAAAGAGTGGAGTTTAGGTGGTGCTACCTCATGCTGCGTGTGTGTATATTCGATTTGGCAATTGTATACTTCATCGGCAGCAGTTAGAGCTAGGAGAGAAGTACAAGGGGAAACTGAGAAAAGTTCACGGAGAGAGTCACAGAGAAGTACATGAGCGGTTTGGAAAGAAGGGGGCGGGTGCGGCAGTGGTCCAGGGGCACGGGCGGCGGACGAAATCCACCTACGGCAGCGGGAGAGCTCCGGTTGCGGCGGGAGCCCGCGCTGAACTCCGGGAGCGAGGCGGCGGCCGTCCAACGACGGTCACGTTCGCGAATCAGAGGTCGTAGGGGCGGGGTAGCGCGAGGCGACCTGGATCCGAGGCGGCGCAGCGTGCTTGACTCCGGTGAAGCCCCGCGGCGGCGGTAGGTGGTCCGACAGAGCAAGGTGGGCAGGGCCGGCGGTGGCTACCGACGGAGGTTCGGGAGGCGCTCGGGGGCGCGGAAGCTAGCGAGATGCGGCGGGCCTGGCCGGCGGAGGGACCTGTCCGGCAGCGGGGGATGGCCGGCGGCGGGGGCTGGCCGGCGGCGGGAGGTTGGTTGGCAGGGAGCGAGGGGAGGTTGGTGGGGGGAGCAGCAGGTGGGTTCGTGGGTGAGGATAACGGTGGTGGGCTGGTGGGCTCTTCTATCGATCCGGTGCATCCGCTCCTATATAGGTTAGGTGGTTTCAAAATAGTACGACCCTATATATATATATATATATCCTATATATATATATATATATGTATATGTATATAGGATCGCACTATTCTGAAACCGGTGCTCAAAATAATATTCTGAGCATCACCCCTCCTCTCTAGGGCGCGGACGCGAACAGAAAAACCCAAATATCCCCGGTACGCAAACTTTATCCCCAACCCGGTGGCTGCAATGGCCCTCCCGTACCGTCGCTTGCCGGATCCCGAGCCGCCGCCCGACGACCTTCCTTGCCGCCACCATACGGGCCTCCGTGCCGCCGGCCGATCACCGCCGCCGCCCGCTCCGGCCCTGGCAACCGCCGCTGCCTTCCCCGGCCCCAGCAACTGCGTCGCCTTACCCGGCCCCGGCCACCGCCGCCGTCTGCCCCGTCCACAACAACTGCCGCCGCCTGCCCCGTGCCCGGCAACCGTAGTAGCCGCCTGCCCCGACCCCAGCACGCACCGCCTCCTCGCCAGCGACATGAACCCTGCGCGGCTGGCGACGAGTTCTCGCGCACTGCCCCGCGCCGCCGGTGACGAGTTATCGCGCGCGTGTGCTGCCGCTCTGGTTGCTGTTTCTTCTCGTAAGCATAGGGCGAGCTGCCTCAGCTGTACGCGCAGGCACGCAGCACCGGTTGCTCTCTGTTTCTTTCTTCTAGCGCGCCTTGGAGCAGCGCTTGCTCGATCTGTTCCTTCGTTCTTCACACAGCTGCTCTTTTTTCTTGGATTCCTATAGGCTATAGTGGTCAACTGTCCCCAAATAAGCTAGTGCTCTGTACCTGCTTGTTGATATGCCAATGAGAATGGATGGTAATTTTTCTGTTTCCCTGCAGTACGACTCTTTCATGGCAGTACAACTGTTTATTGATCGAAAGTATAACTGTCGAATGGCGTATTTCTCTGATTCTCTCTCCCTACTCTTATGTTTCACGGCAGTACAACTTTTTATTAATCAAAAGTTCTGTTATTTCACCGCAGGCAGTGCGTGTTCAGATAACCATTTCTAAAGTTTTGCACCGCTCAAGATTGTCCGTCAAGTAGCTCTGATATCGCCGTGGGGATCTAGTGAGATCCTGTGCGGCAGCGAAGTCCTTGCCACCGCGAGGTGCTGCCCATTTCACTGTGGTTGTAGCACGAGCTGTACCGCTAGCTGCGGTGCTGTGCCCATCTCAAAAGCGAAGCTGCTGCTATGTTGTTGTCATCTAGTTAGTTTTGATGTAGGTAAACAAGCACGTGCGCGTTGTGGTTATTGGGGAGCTGCTACATCTAGTCTAACACGTTCTGACACTAGCTTCTGCCACAACTCGCTCTCTCTTTCTCATGGAAATGATTTATTCTATTGGACGCTGACGCTGCTCTCTATCTCCTAACAGAACTAAATCCATGTTTGAATTAATGTGCAAAACATGTCTCTTCTGATGGTACTGTTGGATATCAGCGTTGGCCAATACGCAAGTGTCTTTTTTCTAGCTGCGATTTCATGCTCTGAAAGTGTTTGTTGCCATGCTTGTGAGCCTGTAATTTTGCTGCTGATTTCCAGGCTTTGATATTTTCATTGGTAAGTATAGGCGGAGACAACATGAAGTACAAGCAGTAATTACATGAAGAAAATACCCCCACATAAGTTCATATAGCAATGTTGTGAAGTTCAAATATTAAGATCCGAGAAGTGCAGAATCTCTTAAATAGAATATAGGGGCAATCTAAAATTATCATTTTGAAGCACACATGCTATTTTTTTTGTAAAACACACTAGTATCAAAACATTTCCAAGAAGTACAACCACAAAGGCCAATAAGTACAAGGACATGTCACAGGAAGTTTAGATGCGTGTGGTTGTGCTGAGCATTTTGTGTGGTCGTGGACCTCAAACGGACACCGTATGAGAAACTTATAGTCATTTTACTGAACACTTTCGTGAAACAGCGCCGAGAAGTACAACCGCATTTCTCTAGAAGTGCAAGTTCGTGTCGAGAGAAGTTCAATGCTCTGTTTTTACGGGGCGGAAATCTATTGTTCAAATCACATCGATTTGATCACCAAACACTTCAATCATTGTCACCAAAAGCTTTATATGGTAGAGTATATGTCTAATTTCATTACCTACAACATTTTACAACAAATAAATTGATCTAATCCATCAAATTCAAATCGTTATCCCACAAAATATACTAGAAACATGATTTCAAAACTTCTAAAATTAGTTTCAAATCGTTCGGAGTTGGCAAAAATGGTAGATACAAAAAATATGCGCCATTTTGACACCTTTCCAACCATATATCATTTGCATTGTTTAAATATACCGCATGGAAATCGCGGGGAAAATCATTCGGTGCCCGTCACATAAAATGGGCGGACAGTATTTTGAGTTATTCTCTTAAACTGTAAGGAATTAGAGAAAACAATTGGAATAAGAAAGTTGCGCCTAGTCCATAGCTTTCCAACGCCATATCATTTGCATCATTCCGACATACGGTTGAAACAAATCATCCAAATTACTGTCCGCTCGTTTTTTGAGTACGTCCGAATTTCGGTATTTTCAAAATTGTTCAAAAACTGTGAGGATTTTGAAAAAATGTAAAATATGAAAAAGTTGCGAAATTTCATTATCTTTCCAACGGTATATCACTTGCACAGTTTCGATAAGCGATTCAAAAACCGAACTAAAAGTTCGTTTTCTGGCCATATAGAAGCGTTTTCGTATTTTCAAAACTAAATTTAAACCGTGCAAAATCTGTGAAAAGTGTGAACATGAAAAAGTTGCGGTTTTTCATTATCTATCCAACGGTATATCATTTCCATATTTCCGACAAATGGTTAGGAAACACGAAGTAAAATCAGTAGTTCTGAAGAAAATGGGAAGTTCAGGTAAGTTCGACGGAAAGTTGAACCCTGTTATCCGGGAAGTACAACCTTGTGTCCAGGGAAGTACAAGTCGGTGCTCAGAATATTATTCTGCAACCGGTTGCAGAATAGTGTATATATATATATATATATATATATATATATATATATATATATATATATATATATATATATATATATATATATATATCGACGCGGATTTGCTACCATGGTGGCTAGCTATGCACCCCTATTGGCCTGGATATAGTGAGCAAAAAAATCAATGGATCAAGATTGCAATGGCTGGCAATGGGAATAACCAAACGGCTGCCATCATATTGTTTTCAAACGTTAGCCAGCTGCCAGGTTGCTAGCTGTAGCAAGGAAAATGTAATAGTAACATGCATGGTATTCCAGCTGAAACTTCATTCAAAAATACAGATTGCAATGCAAAGTGTATGGGCATTCCAAATACAGATTGCAATGCGAAGTGTATGGGCATTCCAAATACAGATTGCAATGCGAAGTGTATGGACATTCCAAATACAGCTACTCACGGTCGTTCATTTTGCCATGTCTAGAATGGAAAGAGTTGGCATTTGCATGCCTTTGATAGTATACATGCGAGTGCTGCAGTTTGTATCCGTTAGCAAGTTGTTGCTTACTATATCTGGTTGGAGCAATGAAATATGCAATACATTGATCCAGGCATATGTACAATGAAAAATACAACCGAAATTACTGCTCAATCGGACATTGCTCATTTTGAACAAGCATATGTAGAGTGATCCATGCGTGGCACCTGCTGTGTAGAGTGTGTCCAGTAATCTTCAACTAGGCATGTGGAAAACTAACAAGATGGCACCGAAAAATTCAGTGTTTGGTATTTTTTTGCTAGGAGAAATTTGGCACTCTTCAACGTCATTTCTTGGATGGTAATACATACGAGAGTTCATAAAAACGACAGTTTGTTCAAAAGAAAAAACATTGTGCTACACTTTTTAGTACACATGTAATTGCAATATAAATGGTAATATAGTCAGAACTTCGTTCAATATTAAAGACATGCATGCGTTGGTAATACAGTCAGAACCTTTTAGTACACATTGTGCTACACTCTAGATTCCTTTTTCCATACATGCATTGTGGATTGCAGATGGTTCGAGGATACATGTGTATGGCTTCTAATTAAAAGAAAAGATTGAACTTGGATGGAACTACGGTGGTTGAACATAGTGTTCTGTATGGCGCCAGGCTTTGCTCGGCGACCTTCTTCCTCCATCTCTGTTCGGAAAGAGTCGTGCAAGGCCAACTCAAAATCTTTGTCTTCGCTTTGGGCACCAGCCTCATTCACCTCGGCAGGTAGGTTGTACTCCTGCATGTCGGAGTTGGACCATTGCTCGGTCGAGTCCTCTCTCATGGCGGCGTCGACTCGTTGAGCCATGTGTCGGTGGCGGTGGATGGCAGCAGCGATGGCGTATCAGGTTCTGAACCAGGTAAAATTAGGGCGGCATCCGCCAGGTGCCACCTTGGTCCTCCTCGACTGGTGGCGGGTAGTCCTCCTCGTAGAAGTCGGACCAGTCCTCTTTCAACTCGTCGTACATGGCGGCGGCATCGAGCTGCATGTGTATCGGCGATGGCAAACGACAGTAAGGTTTGTACCCGGTAATGGCAGACCGGCTTCCGCCGGGGCGCCACCTTGGTCCTCCTCGACTGTTAGCGGGCAGTCCTCCTCGTCGAATGACCATTCCTCTTTCAACTCGACATACATGGCGGCCACATCGAGCTGCGTGCGTGTTGACGATGGCGGTCAGCAGACGGCAACAACAAGTCGTGTAAAGCATATATGTACCTGGTAATGGCAGAGTGCCTTCCGCCGAGGCGCCACCCTTGTCCTCCTCGGCAGGAAGATGGTAGTCCTCCTCGACAGACATGTGGTTCTGCATTCATATTCACCTCCGCCTAAAGTGTCTGCAAAACAAAACATGGCTAAAAGCCTAGCGAGTCGTCGAAGTCCAGCGAGCACAGCATCGCCGGCGCCAGCTCCACAAACAGCTTCACTCCCCTACAACAAAATACGCGCTTAATTTCTTGAATCCCAGAACAGAAATGCAAACGTAGATAAATGCAGTACCAAAAGAATCAAAACTTGCAGAACTAAAATTTGTTGAAATCAAACTAGTCGGGTGCACATTGTTGATCATAAGAGAATCGCGTCTTTTCAAATGTTCCTAAGCTCGCCTAGACAATGATTTGTAAGACAAAAAAAAGCCCCAGCTGCTTGCTAATCCACTAGGGGTGCCGAAAGGTGTGAAGTCTTATGGCGACGTCTAAATATACAGTCTGAGAACCAAATTTCAACCTTTTTCCCTTACAGCAGAGTTTGAAGTTCGAAATCAATTGAACAAGAACAAACAAGAAACAAAGATGAACTCAGTTCCCCCAAAAAAATTATTTATTGGATGAGGCAAAATAACAAGAAATAAGCCAACCCAAAGACATCTCAATGGTCGAAAGTATATCAATCCTTCAGGTTTTTGAGAGAAGAAAAGACACTCACATCTTGGAGAAACGGGTTGGGTAAAATCCCCCCAAACTTTGGTTCTTTTCCTGTTGGGAGAAACATGCAAAAACACGGAAAATCTCGTCAGACCTCGAGCCTTGTTAAAATGTGCAACCAGTCGCCCGGATTTATAAAATTAACAGTACAAGGGAGGGAGCAGAACAGAGAAACCAACTCGTATCTTTTGTCTGTGCTAACTGCAAAGTACAACTAGACCAAAAAAGGATGGGGAAAACAGAGTGATCAAGCAACGTCCCGTGACGGCCTGCGGAAGACGGTCTTGCCGAGCACGATGACGGATCGCGCGCGTGCGACGGTTGATGCCGGCGTCCGTCCCCGCGGCATTGCATCAGATCCCGAGGAACTCGACGTAGGGCACAGCGCCCACGCGGGACGCCCGCACCCGCGCGCCGCCTCCATCTGCGTGACGCGCAGCACCTTCCCGCGCCTCCATCACCGTCAGGCTTCCCACCTCCGCCTCTCTCGCCGGCGCCGGGGCGGAGCGAGCGCGGCTGGTGGCACGAGGCCGTCCAGGTTGATGCGCGGGAAGGAGACGCCGAGGTGGTCACGGTGATGGGATCAAGCACGAGCATGGGGAGCATGGTCGCCGTGCTGCCGCGGGAGGGAAGGAGACGGCTCACGGATGCGGCCAGCGGCCGGCTGAAGGAGAGGGGCGAGTCTGCGACCTCGCGTGGTGGGTGGATGGGGTCAGGAGAGGGAAGGGGATGGGGTGGGGTTGGGAATGCGGTGGAGAATGGCTACGCGATCTAGCAAAGTAGCAACTGCGCTTGAGGATTAAATGAGCAGATATGCTACTCTCGATATGACGGCGTTGCCTTTTTCCGTTAAAATTTTGTGATCTCGCGATTATCCCTATAATGAATCGGACGGTTGTATGGCTATGCATAGCTAGCCACCATGGTAGCCCACTATTTTGTGTGTGTATATATATATATATATATATATGATTAGTGTGCATGCATGGCCTACCATGCATTCGTGCATATATTTTAATATATATTTGAACATATTCTTGGGGATTTCAATCTCTCTCTCTCGATCATCTATATATCGTTGTTGGTGGCCAAAAAACACACATATATATGCATGCACTTTATGCGCAAAGGCGCGGGTGCCTCTAATAATGTGTGTGCGCACTCGATCGATGATCCCCAAACCTTATACAACCCTGAAACCCTAATCCCTAAACCCTAAACACCCTAAACACTAAACCCAAGACCCTAAACCCTAACCCTAACCCTAAACCCTAATTAAACCCTATATATAGGCCAACGACACTTAATTGTGCATCAAGCAGGCCAGGGGTGCCTCGCGGTCCTCTAATTAAATTAAATGTGCCATGCATTAACCCTAAACCATATATATGTAACTAACCCTAGCTAATCAACCCTACTTAATTAAAACACATAACCCTAAACTATACTAGCTATAACCCGATCTAATAAAAACATGCTCTATATATAGCAGCTAGCTAGCAAACCGTAGATTAACACCAATTAAAATATACATGGCCTATATCGATCATGTTGTATAACATATCCCTCAGATTCATTAATTAATTATATAGTTATCGTGATAAATTAATTAACTTGAATTTTGACAAGTTCTCTCGAATGAAAACACATTTGATTAAGTTGCCTCATAATATATATATTATTAGTGTGCATGCATGGCCTACCATGCATTTGTGCATATATTTTAATGTATATTTGAACATATTCTTGGGGATTTCAATCTCTCTCTCGATCATCTATATATATCGTTGTGGCCAAAAAACACACATATATACGGATGCACTTTATGCGTAAAGGCGCGGGTGCCTCTAATAATGTGTGTGCACACTCGATCGATGATCCCTAAACCTTAAACAACCCTAAAACCCTAAATCCCTAATCCCTAATCCCTAAACACCGTAAACACTAAACCCTAAACCCTAGACCCTAATTAAACCCTAACCCTAACCCTAACCCTCTACCCTAGCTAACCCTAAACCCTAATTAAACCCTATGTATAGGCCAACGACACTTAATTGTGCATCGAGCAGGCCAGGGGTGCCTCGCGGTCCTCTAATTAAATTAAATGTGTCATGCATTAACCCTAAACCATATATATGTGACTAACCCTAGCTAATCAACCATACTTAATTAAAACACATAACCCTAAAATATACTAGATATAACCCCATCTAATAAAAACATGCTCTATATATAGCAGCTAGCTAGCAAACCGTAGAATAACACCAATTAAAATATACATGGCCTATATCGATCATGTTGTATAACATATTCCTGAGATTCATTAATTAATTATATAATTATCGTGATAAATTAATTTACTTGAATTTTGACAAGTACTCTCGAATGAAAACACATTTGATTAAGTTGCCTCATAATATATATATATAATTAGTGTGCATGCATGGCCTACCATGCATTCATGCATATATTTTAATGTATATTTGAACAGATTCTTGGGGATTTCAATCTCTCTCTCGATCATCTATATATATCGTTGGTGGCCAAAAAACACACATATATACGTATGCACTTTATGCGTAAAGGCGCGGGTGCCTCTAATAATGTGTGTGCGCACTGGATCGATGATCCCTAAACCTTAAACAACCCTAAAACCCTAAATTAATTATTGATCTCCATGTGATTCATTAATTAATTATATAATTATCGATGATAAATTAATTAACTTGAATTTTGACAAGTTCTCTCGTATGAAAACACATTTGAGTTGCCTCATAATATATATATATATATATATATATATATATATATATATATATATATATATATATATATATATAATTAGTGTGCATGCATGGCCTACCATGCATTCGTGCATATATTTTATTATATATTTGAACATATTCTTGGGGATTTCAATCTCTCTCTCGATCATCTATATATCGTTGTTGGTGGCCAAAAAACACACATATATACGCATGCACTTTATGCGCAAAGGCGCGGGTGCCTCTAATGTGTGTGCGCACTCGATCGATGATCCCTAAACCTTATACAACCCTGAAACCCTTATCCCTAAACCCTAAACACCCTAAACACTAAACCCTAGACCCCAAACCCTAACCCTAACCCTAAACCCTAAACCCTAATTAAACCCTATATATAGGCCAACGACACTTAATTATGCATTAAGCAGGCCAGGGGTGCCTCGCGGTCCTCTAATTAAATTAAATGTGCCATGCATTAACCCTAAACCATATATATGTAAGTAACCCTAGCTAATCAACCCTACTTAATTAAAACACATAACCCTAAACTATACTAGCTATAACCCGATCTAATAAAAACATGCTCTATATATAGCAGCTAGCTAGCAAACCGTAGATTAACACCAATTAAAATATACATGGCCTATATCGATCATGTTGTATAACATATCCCTCAGATTCATTCATTAATTATATAATTATCGTGATAAATTAATAACTTGAATTTTGACAAGTTCTCTCGAATGAAAACACATTTGATTAAGTTGCCTCATAATATATATATATAATTAGTGTGCATGCATGGCCTACCATGCATTCGTGCATATATTTTAATGTATATTTGAACATATTCTTGGGGATTTCAATCTCTCTCTCGATCATCTATATATATCGTTGGTGGCCAAAAAAACACACATATATACACATGCAATTTATGCGTAAAGGCGCGGGTGCCTCTAATAATGTGTGTGCGCACTCGATCGATGATCCCTAAACCTTAAACAACCCTAAAACCCTAAATCCCTAATCCCTAATCCCTAAACCCTAAACACCCTAAACACTAAACCCTAAACCCTAGACCCTAATTAAACCCTAACCCTAACCCTAACCCTCTACCCTAGCTAACCCTAAACCCTAATTAAACGCTATGTATAGGCCAACGACACTTAATTGTGCATCGAGCAGGCCAGGGGTGCCTCGCGGTCCTCTAATTAAATTAAATGTGCCATGCATTAACCCTAAACCATATATGTGTAACTAACCCTAGCTAATCAACCCTACTTAATTAAAACACATAACCCTAAACTAGTAATATTCTGGTTTGAATATGTCTAGACCTTGTTTATCAACTTGAATGCATACTATATGACATAGGAATGGGAATAATAATAAAAAATGAAAAAAAATGAAAACCCAAAAGCATGTAGTCTCCTTAATTATGTCATATAAATAGTAAGCATTCAAGTTGATAAACAAGGTCTAGACATATTCAAACCAGAAAATTCATGTATCTAGCTACCCCCTAACCCTAAACTCTGCACGAAGAGAAGTGGTTTTGGGTTTCAAACATGGATATTTCAAAAACCCTCCCAAAAGCTTCATTTTGGAGTTAATAAGAAGGATCAAGGCTTACTTTTTTATTTTCATGTTTTAATCTTGTTTAAATCTTGGTCAAACCTAGGATTTGACCAAGATTCAAAAGGGCATAAAATTTCAAAAGAGAAATCCGAAAAAAAACCAAAGCACATGGTCTTCTTATGTCATATAGCATTCAAGTTGATAAACCAAGGTCTAGACATATTCAAACCAGAAAAATCATGTATCTACCCCTAACCCTAAATCTATCTGATGAAGTCGATCAAGCATGAAGAGAAGTGGTTTTGGGTTTCAAACATGCAAATTTCAAAAACCCTCCCAAAAGCTTCATTTTGGAGTGAATAAGAAGGATCTAGGCTTACATTTTCATTTTTACGTTTTAAACTTGTTTAAATCCTGGTCAAACCTGCTAGAATTTGACCAAGATTCAAACGGGCATAAAAATTCAAAAAATAAATCAAAAAATGAAACCCAAAACCACTTCTCTTCGTGCTTGATGACTTCATAAGACAGAGTTTAGGGTTAAGGGTATATATATACATGATTTTTCTTGTTTAAATATGTCTAGACTTTGTTGATCAACTTGAATGCTTGCTATATGACATAAGAAGCTTATGTGCTTTGGTTTTCATTTTTTGATTTGTTTTTTGAATTTTTATGCCCATTTGAATCTTGGTGAAATCCTAGGTTTGACCAGGATTGAAACAAGTTTAAAACATGAAAATGAAAAAGTAAGCTTGGATCCTTCTTATTCACTCCAAAATGAAGCTAATTTTGGGAGGGTTTCTGAAATTTCCATGTTTGAAATCCAAAACCACTTATCTTCATATGCTTGACTTCATATGACAGAGTTTAGCATTAGGGGATAGATACATGATTTTTTGGTTTGAATATGTCTAGACCTTGTTTATCAAACCTAGGATTTGACCAAGATTCAAAAGTAAAATTTCAAAAGAGACAAAAAAAAAAAGAAAAACCAAAGCACATGGTCTTCTTATGTCATATAGTAAAAGCATTCAAGTTGATAAACCAAGGTCTAGACATATTCAAACCAGAAAAATCATGTATCTACCCCTAACCCTAAACTCTGTCTTATGAAGTCTAGCATGAAGAGAAGTCGTTTTGGGTTTCAATGATGGAAATTTCAAGAACATCCCAAAAGCTTCATTTTAGAGTGACTAAGAAGGAACCATGCTTACCTTTTCATTTTCGTGTTTTAAACTTGTTTAAATCCTGGTCAAACCTAGGATTTGACCAAGATTCAAATGGGCATAAAATAAAAAAAACATAAAAATGAAAAACCAAAGCACATAGTCTTCTTATGTCATATAGTAAGCATTAAAGTTGATAAACAAGGTCTAGACATATTCAAACTAGACAAATCATGTATCTACCCCCTAACCCCTAAACTCTATTTTATGAAGTCAAACATGAAGAGAAGTGGTTTTGGGTTTCAAACATGGAAATTTCAAAAACCTCCCAAAAACTTCAATTTAGAGTGACTAAGAAGGATACAGGCTTCCCTTTTCATTCTCATGTTTTATACTTGTTTAAATCTTGGTCAAACCTATGACTTGACCAAGATTGAAATGTGCATCAAAATTTAAAAAAATCGGAAAAATTAAAAACCAAAGCACATAGTTTTCTTATGTCATATAGTAAACAGTAAAGTTGATAAACAAGGTCTAGACATATTCAAACAAGACAAATCATGTATCTATACCCCTAACCCCTAAACTCTGTCTTATTAAGTCAACAACATGAAGAGAAGTGGTTTTGGGTTTCAAACATGGAAATTTCAAAAACCTCCCAAAAGCTTCATTTTAGAGTGACTAAGAAGGATCCATGCTTACCTTTTGATTTTCATATTTTAAACTTGTTTAAATCTTTGTCAAACCTAGGATTTGACCAAAAGATTCAAATGGGCATAAAATAAAAAAATCCGAAAAATGAAAAGCAAAAGCATATAGTCTTCTTATGTCATATAGTAAGCATTCAAGTTGATAAACAAGGTTTAGACATATTCAAACCAGACAAATCATGTATCTACCCCCTAACCCTAAACTCGGTCGATCTTATGAAGTCTAGCATGAAGAGAAGTCGTTTTGGGTTTTAAACATGGAAATTTCAAGAACAACCAAAAAGCTTCATTTTAGAGTGACTAAGAAGGATCCAAGCTTACCTTTTCATTGTCATGTTTTAAACTTGTTTAAATCCTGGTCAAACCTAGGATTTGACCAAGAATCAAATGGGCATAAAATAAAATAAAATGAAAAATGAAAAACAAAAGCACATAGTTTTGTTATGTCATATAGTAAGCACTAAAGTTGATAAACAAGGTCTAGACATATTCAAACTAGACAAATCATGTATCTACCCCTTAACCCCTAAACTCTGTCTTATGTAGTCAAGCATGAAGAGAAGAAGTGGTTTTTGGTTTCAAACTTGGAAATTTCAAGAACATCCCAAAAACTTCATTTTAGAGTGTCTAAGAAGGATCCATGCTTACATTTTCATTTTCATGTTTTATACTTGTTTAAATCTTGGTCAAACCAAGGATTTGACCAAGATTCAAATGGGCATAAAATTCAAAAAAAAATCAAAACAAAAATGAAAAACCAAAGTACATAGTCTTCTTATGGTATATAATAAGCATTAAAGTTGATAAACAAGGTCTAGACATATTCAAACCAGACAAATCATGTATCTATCCCCTAACCCCTAAACTCTGTCTTATGAAGTCAAGAATGAAGAGAAGTGGGTTTGGGTTTCAAACATGGAAATTTCAAAAACCTTCCAAAAGCTTCATTTTAGAGTGACTAAGAAGGATCCATGCTTACCTTTTCATTTTCATATTTTAAAATTTATTGAATCATTGTATATACCCCTAACCCTAAACTCTGTCTTATGAAGTCAAGCACGAAGAGAAGTGGTTTTGGGTTCAAACATGGAAATTTCAAAAACCCTCCCAAAAGCTTCATTTTGGAGTGAATAAGAAGGATCAAGGCTTACTTTTTCATTTTCATGTTTTAAACTTGTTCAAATCTTGGTCAAACCTAGGATTTGACCAAGAT
Organism: Lolium multiflorum; assembly: GCA_030979885.1. Classification (NCBI taxonomy): domain Eukaryota; kingdom Viridiplantae; phylum Streptophyta; class Magnoliopsida; order Poales; family Poaceae; genus Lolium; species Lolium multiflorum. Next base: position 36,038,708 of record CM061753.1, read on the forward strand.
TCAAATGGGCATAAAATTTCTAAAAAGAAATCAAAAAATGTAAAACCAAAGCACATAGTCTTCTTATGTCATATAGTAAGAATTCAAGTTGATAAAAAAAGGTCTAGACATATTCAAACTAGAAAAATCATGTATCTACCCCTAATCCTAAACTCTTTCTTATGAAGTCAAGCACAAAGAGAAGTGGTTTTGGGTTTCAAACATGGAAATTTCAAAAACCCTCCCAAAAGCTTCATTTTGGAGTGAATAAGAAGGATCGAGGCTTACCTTTTCATTTTTCATGTGTTAAACTTGTTTAAATCTTGGTCAAACCTAGGATTTGAGTAAGATTCAAATGGGCATAAAATTAGAAAAAGAAATCAAAAAATGAAAATAAATGGGCATAAAAATTCAATTTTTTTCCAACATTGTGAATAAGTAAAATGGAAAACACACATATATCATTTTGCATATATAGGAGTAAAAAACTTGAGTATGCAAAGTTGATGGCCGTGAGAAGATTCACATATGTGCCAAAATATGTCTTCACAAGAAAGTTCGCTACAGATCCTGCATGAACCCTTCCCAAGTGGGTACAAAAACAAGCAAAATCATACAGTTTAATTTTGAATTCAATAGGATAAAGCTCAATTATAAAACCATATGTGGATCGAATTAAAAACACTGCAACTTGATTTGGACATCTTTCAGGGTCTAGCGTACATGTGAAAATTGAAGTGGTTGTAGATTGGTAGAGACACTTCACAAAAGACCACTCGTTTTGCCCTCCTTGTGCATAGATGAAATGGGGAATCCATTTTTTATTGCCAACACATGACCCAAAAAATCTACTACATCCCCGTTTGAAAATATATAGGTGTCTCACTTATGTCTAGATACATGCATTTTAGTTAGAGATACATATGTATCCATATAAATTTGAGACGCATATTTTTACCCTAGGGAGCATATATGAATCTCTAGCAGATGAGTTTTTTTTAATCCATATGGAATATTGTGATAAAACCCTTTTAGAAGGCTTTGTCAAGGCCTCAAGGACAATGAGTTGGGAGGAGGCCAGCCCACTTGCTTCATGGTGGACCCCACTTACTAACTGGGCCGGCCCTATAATAGGAAAGTGGGACCCGTATTCTTTATGGGCCGACCCACTAACTTATTGGGCCAGCCCACTTGTTTCATGGTGGACCCCACTTACTTAATGGGCCGGCCCTATAACAGGAATGTGGGACCCACATGCTTAGTGGGCCGGCCCACTGACTTATTGGGCCAGCCCATTTGCTTTATTGTGGGCCCCACTTCTAAATGGGCCGGCCCGATTACAGGAAAGTGGGCCCCACTTGCTTAGTGGGCCGGCCCATTTAAATTTTGACCAGTCAACCTTAGAGGTTATGCCCGGCCCACGTACCCAATGGACCAGCCCAGCTATATAGTTTACCGGTCAAACTAAGTCAGCTGGCCCGGCCCGCAAACTAAATGGGTCGGCCCGCTTAAGGCGTGGCAGGCCTCGTGTGGGCCTACCATCTACCACGGGGTTTCAGTCGGTTAACGGCGTTAACTGGCAGTTAACGGTGTCTGCCAAGTGTTAGTTTGCATGACGTCGCAACAATCGGCCCCGAAACCCTTCGGCAACAGTCCGATTTTCCGTGGCGGAAGGGCGCCCGACCGCGACGAACCGAAAAAAACATGGTAGGACTTTGTCTGATGCAGTTTTGACCACATAACCCATATCGTCGGGTTCGACCCATAGGCGACGAAAAATGGGCCTTAGTTGACGATTTTGGGACGTTGTGTATCAGAACTTTTCTTGTAGTGTATATTTTGTATCTGGTCCATCCTAAGCTCCAGCATTAACTATCCTCTATGTGTTGCTCATTACAAGTTTATATACTGAAACATCTTAATTTGCATTCCCTTAACTATAAGTTCAGGAGTATTATTTAGCTCACGACTAATTTGAAGTAATTGCACTTGGCACATGTTGGTTGGCATTCCCTCCTGTTTAGCTTTTGCCATCGTAACTTCTATTTTTGGTTTACATTCCCTGCTTTGTACATGTAGCCATCATAACTTCATCTTGGTCAGTCGTTGTTACAAAATTTATAGCATGCTACTATGTTGTTCATGCCAATTTTGTACTCCCTAAACATGTTGGTTTGCATTCCCTGCACTACAGGTGATACCATTGTTAATTCTATCTAGTTCGTCGTAAGGTAACGAAGTAAGGACTTAGTTTGGCATACTATCACTCTACTATCTGGCCTGTAGTACAAATAAACTGTTCATACTAGTACATAATAATTTTGTGTGCCATCATGTTCTTCAAAAGCTACAATACTGTCTTATTTCTCTTAGTGTGGCGCTCACATAGGCTTGCCCGTCTATATATATGCATGAATACACATTCTAGGGAGATTCATGCCACATCGCTCACTATTTTGGGTGTTAAATGCATGAATACCACCGGGACGCAGGGAGTACATAATTCTGTTTATCATGCTGGAACTCGTATGTATGACTGATTGTGTCTTGATGTAGAGTAACAAATAACTCCCTTCAGAAATAAGGGCAACATTGGACATCTTCAAGTGTAGCAACCAGGTGAGCTGCATGGGACTCGACAGTAGTAAGTCTGATGTTTCATTCTAACATGCTATGTTATATTGGTTGTTGGTATGCGGCATGCACTCTTTGTTTGCTTATTGGTACTCTATATTAGCTCCATACCGGTAGACTATCCGTGCGCATTATAATGATCTTGTTATAACGGGGAAATGGTGAGTTCGAAATTCTTTGGCAAACAACATTGTAGTGTCTTTTCCTTTCCATTGTTGTTGTCTTAACTTTTAATGTCTTTGTTTCAGATATAGGTGGTGCACGGACAACTTAAAAGATTGCCGAATCGCTTCATTGTATTGCTAGGTTTAATTACCATTCAATTTCTCTAGGTTCTGTAATATTTTTTCAAAGACTTGCAGTTGATGTAATATTTTTTCAAAGCCTTGCAGCTGCGTAATATTTAGTTAGTTTCTATGCTTCTTTCGCGCATTCTTTCTATGGTGCTTGTGGTAAGTGAGGCTACCCGACTGAAATCATGTGCTGCGTAAATATTCTCAGTATCTTTCTATGTGCTGCGCAATCTAAATCACAAATTCCCATCCCTTCAACGGTCCAATTAAGCGAAATCACATATGGGTCGGCCCGCAAAATCCTAAAGCGCCTAACAGGCTAGAATGTTAACATAGCAATTCGCAGATGGGCCGGCCCAACAAGTAAAAACGGTCTTCACGCACGTCGGCCCAACAAGACTATTGGGCCATACTAGGCCCACATATATTATGTAGTGGACCAAACCACCAACTAAATAGGCCGGCCCACTTACTTATTGGGCCAGCCCAATTGCTTTAAGGTGGACCCCACTCACTAACTCGGCTGACCCGATAACAGGAAAGTGGGCCCCACGTGCTTGTTGGGCCAGCCCACTTGCTTATGGTGGATCCAACTTACTAACTGGGCCGGCCCGGTAACAGGACAGTGGGCCCCACTTTTGTTTTTGGGCCGGCCCACTAACTTATTGGGCCGGCCCAATTGCTTTAAGGTGGACCTCACTTACTAGCTGGGCCGGTCCGACAATAGGAAAGTGGGACCCACATGCTTATTGGGCCGGCCCACTAACTTATTGGGCCAGCCCACTTGCTTTATGGTGGACCCCACTTACTAACTGGGTCGGCCCGGTAAGAGGAAAATGGGGCCAACATGCTTAGTGGGCCCGCCCACTAACTTATTAGGCCAACCCACTTGCTCTATGGTGGACCCCACTTACTAACTGGGCCGGCCCGATAATAGGAAAGTGGGACCCACATGCTTATTGGGCCGGCCCACTAACTTATTGGGCCAGCCCACTTGCTTTATGGTGGACCCCACTTACTAAATGGGCCGGCCCGATAATAGGAAAGTGGGCCCCACATGCGTAGACTTCAGCGGGAACGATCTCTTTTGAATGCAAACTTTTTGAATTTCTTATTGGGGACGGCGTTTGGGGGACGCGGCTGGGGAGCGACGTCCCCGAAACGCGGCATGAACAAAACTCGTCCGCAAACGCTCGATCCGGCGCCCTTTGGGGGACGGTTTGGGGGATGCGACTGGAGATGCTATAACACTATGGCTGTCTCAGTGCTTTGCCGCTCCGCTCGGAATGCTGATAGACCACCTTGCTTGTGGGTCTGCGTAAAAACAGTTGCTTTGTACATTTTAAAGCCGGTGTGCTCCTTAGGGCATCTTAAACGGGGCGACGCATATCAGACGCCCAAAAGTGGTCGCGAGCGTCCGTTTGCGTCGCCCGCGGACATATTTTGTTTGCGTGTCCATTTGCGTATGGGTGTGCTCCCAGCGGGGCGACCCATTTTTAGATTTGCAACATATTTAGAAAGCATAGAAAGTACTGCATTCAAACTATACAAAGTAGTTCTAGAAGCCTAGACTACTTGCTTCCTGACGGGCCGGCCCCATCGTTGCGTCCCTCCCTCGTCTGCTTCTCCGCCGCCTCCCGTGCGGCCGCTAGGGCTCGGTGCGCCGCCGCTTCCTCTAGCAGGCACTACCGCAGCCTCGCGTTGGCGGCGTCATCCTTGAGCGTCTCGAAGTACTCGACTAATGCCCTCTGCTCAGCCGCCTTCTCCTCCGGGGTAGGCGCATCAGGGTGATCGAAAGACCATGAGATGTCGGAGTCGGAGTCCTCTCTGCCGCTGCTCGTCGAACTCCTCGTCGGAGCTCGATGCCGGGGGAGGTGGAGTGGGAGGTCGAGGCGCGGCAGCGTGACCGCGGTCGATGCTGCTCATGGTGGCTCCGGTGGAGGCTAAGCGGCATCGGCGCTACTGTGGATGTTGTGCGGCGGCTAGGGTTTAGTGGGTAGGAGATGAGATGCTCCCGCCCTTTTTATATAGGTCGGAGGCAGGGCGACATCCGCGGCACGCGTGGCATCGCCATTACTTCGTGCGCAGAGGTAGGCGACATCCGCACGCGACACGAGGCATCGTCATTTACGCGGCCGTAGACTTCCGAAGCGACGCCTCGGCGCTAGTACTGGCGCCGCTGAGAAGACGCATCGACGCTCGGTTACTGCCAGGCGGGCCCGACGAAACATCCGCCGGACGCGAGCGGACACTTTGCACGTCCGCGCAGCGTCCGCCGCAATGCATCAGAGGCGCATATTTGGGCCTAGTTTGCGTTGCCGCGAACGACCCGATCACTTTGCGTCGCCCCGCTGGAGGTGGTACTAGACGCATTTTTCGGCCCGGCGGACGCAAACAGTTGCTCAGCGTCCGTTTTCTTCGCCCCATTGGAGATGCCCTTAGATCATCTCCAGTCGCGTCCCCCAAACTGTACACCAAATGGCGCCGAATCGAGCGTTTGGGGGACGTGTTTCATTCGTGCCGTATTCCCAGCCGCGTCCCCCAAACGCCGCCCCCAAACATTAAAATACTCTTTTTTTTGTGTTTTTTGCATTTTTATTTCAATAAAGAGAAGAAATATTCCACAAACTAATACATAATTGGGAACGTGGTTTACACGAAGACATAATTTGGAACATGGTTTTTTTTCACAAAATAATACATAGTTTGAACCATGGTTGACACAAATATAAAATATTGCAAAAGAACTAAACCTAATTACGCCGTGCATCGAAGGTTTCGTGTGTTCGCTGCCAAGAAAGAACACTCGAGGGCACACCCAGTCACCTAAACTGGAAAATCCAGCTGGTGACGGTGCCCCTGTTGGTTCTTCCGAGGAAGAATAACCAGAAACCTCCGTGCATATATTCGCTGCGACGAAACAACACTCTTCAGTCGTCGTCCTCCTCGGCGCTGTCGTTGTGGTAGTTCCGGCGGTAGCGCGTCTCGTCGAACACCTTGACGCTCATGTCCCTGTCGCCAAAGTAGGAGAAAAAGAGGACGAAGCCGGCTTCGGTAGCGCGCGAACTTCTCCCAGCCGATGTGGAGGTACATCTTGTCGCGTGCGTCGTAGATCACGTCGACTATCCACCGGCAGCAGCCGCAACCATCCTCCCGCAGATGCAGCGTGCGCGGGCGCTCGTCGCCGGTGAGGTAGTCAGCGAAGGAATCCAACAGCCTCTGTATGCCGTGCGGGTCGCCCTTGAGGACAACGATGAACTTGAACAACACGGACCCCTCCTCGTCCTGCATATCCGACGATGAGGACCACGACATCGTCGCAGGCGACGACGAGCGTGTAGCTCTACCGCGGCTGTGGCCACAACCACGACCACGGCCGCGAGCTCGGCCTCCTCCTCTACCAGCCATTGCGTCGACTCTTGAGATGGTGGCAGCTAGGTTTGGGGAGAGAGGCGCTAGGGTTTGTGTGTGAGAGGGACGATGAGAGGCGGCTCTTTTTATAGGTCGGAGGGAGGCGGGGGAGCGGTGACGCTCATTAGCGCCGACACGCAGCTAGACGCGACGAGACGCTTCGCTGCGCCTCTGCGGGAACTGCACCGTCGCTGCGCGCCAATAACTTTCGTCACGAGGTAGGCGACGGTTAGGTTAAAATTCAATGTGCCGCTAACGAGTCAGCCGCACCACTCCCCGCCTCGCTTTTTGGTGTGTCCAGCGTCCCCGGTGCGTCTCCTGTGGGGCGGGGCGGGGATGGGCTCGGAGCACCAAAGGGACCGCGCCGAACAAAAAACGACGTTAGGGGACGCTGCTGGGAACGTATTTTTTTATCCGGTGCGATCCAAATCGCTTTAGGAGATGGTTTGGGAGACGCCAGTAGAGTTGCTCTTACCTCGTCATCGTCGCGGTTCCCGGAGACACCTCGTGGAACCAGTACTCTAGTCATCTGGCATTGCTTTTGATGATGCCCGTCTGAACAGAACACTCACGTGCTTTTGGAATCTCGAGGAAAATGAATTCATAGATTAAATTAGGAGCACGCAACCCAAAAACTAATCTTGCGAGTACTATTATTCGTAGATAAACGGCCCGTCGTGAACTACTCCAGAGTCCAAACCCAGTCTCCAGTCTCCACTGCATCCACCTTGCTGAGCCTGAGAGTGAGGGAGAATGGACAACATGGCGGAGTCCGTTGTTAGCAAGTTCGGGCAGGCGCTCTCCGAGGAGCTCCATAAGATCCGCGGCGTCGGCGAGAAGGTCGTCCACCTACGGGACGAACTCGCCACCATGAAAGCCGTCCTCCGCATGTTCTCTGAGGCGGAGGAAGGCTCCATTGACCACCTCGTCCGGGAGTGGACGAACCAGGTGCGCGAGCTTGCCAATGATGCCGAAGACTGCGTCGACATATACTGGCTACGGATCCGGCGCCCCCTCCCACTTCCGCCAATCTTCGTTGGCGGGCTAGTGACTTGTGCGCGGAACCTACATGACCGTGTCAAGCTCCTGCCTCACATCGCCACACGCGAGGTGAAGAAGCTTCTTTTGCGGCGTGACCTCGCGTCTGACGTCGAGGCCCTCCAGGCTCGTACCACGGCCATCAACGAGCGCCGCGCACGCTACGGCATCGACCGGGAGGCGCTGCGTAGATCTTCCTGCTATGCCCCTGTTTCGGCAGCGTCTGTATCTGCGTCAGCTCTCCGCCATGCCAATGACCCAAATAAATTCGTGGGCATCCAGAAATATGCTGAGGAACTGGCCGAGATGATCAAGGCTCCGAATGGGAGTGACAAGAAGCTCAAGGTGTTCTCCATCTTTGGGTTCGGAGGTCTCGGCAAGACTACCCTTGCCATGAAGGTGTGCCAGCAGCTGGTGCCGGAATTTCCGCACCAAGCGCTAGTATCCGTGTCCCAGGCGTTCGATGGCAGCAAGGACGTGGATGAACTGGTGAAGCGCGTGCTTGAACAGATTATCAAGTCTAGAAAAGAAGGACACGATGACAACAATGAAGATGAAGTTGGTACCGGTGAAAGAAATCTCGAAAATGTTCTCCAGGATAAGAGGTACGGATAAACAGACAAGCTTTTTCGTTACGGTATTACATTCTTTTAGTCAACTCATGCAATTCTACGCACTGGTCGTTAGTTAGGGTGCGGACGAAGCTAGGAAAGAATCTCAATGGGGTCAACTCAATATAATTCACTGGTGTCATCTTAGGTAAAATAACAGTACTTAGTACTAATTAGTGAAGAATTTTGCAATATTCATTGGGGTCAGCTGACCCCAATGCCAATAAGGCAGCTCCGTCACTTGGCAGCAACTTTCTTCAAAATAATCATGGTTTTAAATACTGTATTTTTTACAAAACTGCAATAAAAAACATAAATCTCGGCATCACCTCGTGAGCTATTAGATTTTCCTCGTGATTGGTGTGTATTTTGAGTTGTAAGTTGAACCTGAGCAAACTTCAGTACTTCCTTGCCTAAACATGCATCGAAGACCAAACTATAATAAAAGAGCGGCGCAGCATGCATGGATTCATGGCGGCGCGATGGCGGAGATCGTCATTTCGGCCGGCTGTTCTACGCAGTGAGGTGCGGCACACCCTCCTGACAATGCAGGCGGCACCCCCACATTGGCTTGCCTTGCCCTCATGCCGGCGTGGCTCCGATCGCCGCGATTGCCATGGCCACGGTGTATTTGTCCTTGTGGGGCCAGATCGTGGAGTGTGCCTCCAGATCTGGTTTCGTGCGGGCCTTGCTAGGCCAATGGGCCTGTTGCTGGCTTGGTCGATGATGAGCATCTGGGGTTGGTCGGTCCGACGCGTAGACTAGTGGATGGAGTTCTAGTGTGGCAGATCCGAGGCGATTTGCACAAAAATAACCTAAAATTGAAAGAAAAATACAGACTGACCCTCCGGCGAAACTATTTCACCCATCTAACCCTTTTGTGTGGCGCCCCGCACAACGGCGCCACACACGTGGCGCCCCTCTGGCGCCACACACCAAATGACGCCCCGACGCCGCGGGCGTGCTGCGTTGAACTGGCGCAAGATGTGGCGTCCCCCATCGGCGCCACACATGCACTTATAATTGCCCAAAACATGCGTGAGACAAATCCTCAGGACTTAGCCGTTTTGAGGAGGCTGTTTGTGTGGGCCGATGCCACGCCACGAGTGAGGTGTGGCGCCAATGCCACCGGCGCCACACAAACAGCCTCCTCAAAACGGCTAAGTCCTAGACTTCCGGAGCCCCTCCATCGAGCCTCGCAAAACGGCTAAGTCCTAGAGGATTTGTCTCACAGTATGTTTTGGGCAATTCCAAGTGCATGTGTGGCGCCGTTGGGAGGGCGCCACACATCTTGCCACGTCGATGGGCGCACCGCCTCAGCCGAGGGCCACGTCGCTGGGACTGGCGCCGGCGGAGGGGAGCCACATGGGAATGTGTGCGCCCGTAGGAGGGCGCCACGTTGACGTCGAAACCCACCGGCGGGGCAGAGTCAACACCGTAGAGCGGGAACAACTAGGGCTGCGGCCGGCCCCAGTCTCGGAGCGACGGCCCGCAAAGCCTCTCGCGCGCCGATGCAAATTGCAGGCGTGCCACCGACCTATACAGTGGGAAGGTGTGGATGATGCCTCGCTTAGTTTCTCGGGGCACACACGTACACGTTAAATACGAGCCTCGATCGGCTCTCAGGTTATGTGAATCGGCTCATGGAGCCGATCCACCCATGATTCGTCCAAGGTGGCCGAATATATGGTGGTCCTGCTTGATCAAGATAAAGCGTATGAGATCCACGACGATTTAGGGTTTTCACCGCATAATCGGATCATCCTACTCACGATTGGGCCTCGCGCTCGCGCACGGTGATCGTAAGCCAAATCTAGACAAGGCCTAAAAACCAACACGAGGTTGATCCTCGGAACATCCTGTCTAGGGCCAGCAAACTACACCCTACACGCCGCTGGATCCTCCAACCCTTTGTAAGGCCTAACTATTGCAGATGTTAAACTAATCCTTGATGAATCAAGGAGCAACCGTAACGGATCAGATCTACTAAATAATGATCAAGCGGGGTGCCGCCCCTGCACCCATGATGAGGTACAAGGACGGCTAGATGCGTAAGGGTTGCACTACGACAGCATATGATACTAAGAACAATGCTAACCCTAACACATCTATGATAACTACGTTGCTCGCCATCAAAAAGGCTTCACGAGCAACGCATGAACAACGTAGGCAGGCTCGTGCTGCTAGATCGCAAGATGCGATCTAGGCAGCATGGTGCTTGACCCTCGAGACGAAGGGGTTGGCGATGCGCCGAGATTGGTTTGTGTTGAACGTTGGTTGTTGTTTATTCCATAAACCCTAGATACATATTTATAGTCCAGCGGACTTTCTAACGTGGGCGTACACCAAACCGTGCACGAGATAAAAATCTAACTTCTACGTAACCTACTATAAAGATACACGGGCTAACTAGCCCAAACTTGGTAAACAAGGCCGATTCACACATCTCCTCTATATGTATATCTTCAAGCCCATCTTGATCGCGGCCCACCTCTGCTTGGTCAAATTCGGTGATAACACATGCCCCCTGGTTTTGATAATGATAATTGCAAAACCATCGCATTCTTCGAAGGGTCATGTCGTGCAGAACCGTCGCAGTTTTCTTCATGATGACGTAATGCCTCCTCGCCTTCTCTGCACGACTTGACCCGGCACCACGTCCTCGGGAACTGCCATTAAACCATATATTCCCCCTTTTATTCGGCCACTTCTCGTAGATCTCTCTCTCATCCTCTTTGCACCAGTACCCTCCTTCACCACCATGTCCTCTTCTTCGTCGGACCTTTCTGCGCAGTCCTCCCCCGCGAGCCGACACGGAGTGGAACCCGGAAGAAGCCCACGCGGCCAGCATCCGCCGCGCCATTGAGGCCGGGGATGAACCAAGCCACGACTTCTCTACCTGGTCGAGGACGACCAGTCCCGACCGACGGGGAGAGCGACCTCCGCTTCCTCGCCAATGAGGAAGCGGTGGAGGAAGCGACGCGATCACCTTCTGGGACGGGACCCCCTCCTCGAAGAGGAGGAGCGGAGGAGGAGGAAGAAGATGACAACTCCTCCGACGAGCCGCCGGCCAAGCGCCATCGCCTGGCCGGCAATCTCGCCGATTTCGACGCCGACGACGACGATGTCGATGAAGAAGACGAGGACAACGAAGGTCGCCGGCGGTCGCCACAGCGACGATGAGCCCTGGGAGCAGGCGACGACGGCGATGATGGCGACGACGACGAGGGGCAGCAACGGCCCCTAGATAGGGTCTTAGCTTAGGGCCGCCAGTAGACGGGGCAATGTAGCCCCTAGGGTCTTCTTTTGAGAGCAATCCTCTTTATGTAAGAACTCTAGTTTGTCAATGAAGAATTTCCCAGTTTGATTTTGCCTTTAGCCGATTTTCCCCCGTCACGATTTGCCGATTTGTCCCCCTTTGCCAATGCATGATGAGCCGATAGCACCGCATCGGTCCTTTAAAATTCGCCCTTCCCTTCTTCAACTGATGATTCTCTAATTCTGGCAGAAAATGCAGGATCTTCAGGAAAACCTTGAACTTTTCCAACCAAACCCAATAATCCTCTTCGCACTCATCATTTGTGAAGAAGGTTGCAATGAAGGATCAGCCGATGGTATCCCAATCGGCTCTTTAAACAGAGTAAAACAGAGTATCCACCAGGCCTGCTGCCCCCCGAGCCTTAATTAGGGCGAGGATAAAAGTGGACCAGCCGAACGAGCCATCGTCAGATTCCCCATTGTAGGGCCATGTTAGCCGATTTCAGCAAAATTGGCTCTCCAAAACGCTGATGTCTCAGGGCGAGCCGCCCCCCGAGTTACTCCAACTTTCCATTGGTCCCTGACAGTTACACCTCTTGAGTCGATGGCCCTGCATCGGCTTTCATATCCTTAAGTCGATGTCTGCTGCATCGGCTGCGCTCAATTTTTTTTTGAATTTTAGGCCGATTTGTGCATCGGCCCCCATATTTGATAGTATTATCTCATATCCTCGTGTTTTATCCATCTAGGTGCCCCCCGAGCCGATCTGTCAAGAGAATTGATGGTATCGGCTCTTCAGCTAGTCCCTGTTGGGTCAAACGTTGATCCCAGGCAAAATAGATGGTGAGGATAATCTTGGCCGATTGCTGGAATCGGCCTCCATGTTGCTTGCTCAGTGAAGGTTGGACCGATCGCAAGGATCAGCCTCGCCATGTTTGCTTATTGACGTAGTCTAGCTACTCGTCGGTGAACAAAACCAGCCCAATCTCCGACTTTATCACGTTGGTGCGCTTGCGTTGTCCACCTCGGTGCATCGTGTAATCGTGGAGCTCTACACTTTGCCGGATGAACGAGCACCATGTTTGTGCCACGATGTTTCATCATCGGCTTTCCTTGCTTGGGGCGCCACTCTTTCTTTGCGGGTCCCTCCTCATCCAGGGTCCTCTGGACTTTCGCACAGATCAGGTCGTGCCTTCCTCGTATGCAAGTATAACCTTTCGGCTTCCTCCACCGCGCAATCGCTGAACCCTGCGTTTTTGTGAATGGCTGAGACCATCGGCACCACCCTGGACGGTGGTACTGTCTTCTTCGTCTTCCCCCTCGTCTTCCGAATCCTCGAGATCTTCTAACCGAGGGGTCTCAGCACGTCTGTTTTGGGTGGGAGAGGCCCTAAGCGCTCGAACACAGACACGTTGGCTGCCTCCTTCTCTTCTCTGGTTGCATTCTGGGCTTGCCGATTGTTGGTAATCGGCTCATTCCCGAATCCCAGTGTCTGAAGAAGGGGCAGTCCCAATGCCTGCCCGTGTCGTCTTGCTCCCTGGCGTGGCGCTCCTGTCGCTCCTCATCGTGATTATGCCGACGATGCCTTCTGTCGTTTGGCCGGACGATCTCTTTCATCATCGTCGCCGTGTCGCCGGCGTTGGTCATACCGACTCACATACTTGTTGAGGAGGTGATCAGAGAGGGTCGTTGATATCTTTTGTTCTTCACTTCTCCCTCTGTGACGTAGCGCTTGCCATCTTGACGGAGCCGATCGCATGGAGCGGCCCCCTCCGTGTCTATGCTCTGAGAGCAGCTGCCCTCATCCCCGCCCTTCTCAGAGTGGTGTCCAAGCACTACCATGTTGATGTTGGCTGAGAAATCGCTGGCACCCTCCGAGGTGGGTAAACTCCACCATGTTGACGGCGGGGAAGGGTGTGTGTCGACCTTCATGGCGTACTGGTTAAAATTAGTCGCCCATTTTCTATCGCCATTTGGATCTGCGACGCCACAGCAGTCGTTAGTGGTGTGGGTGAACGTGTTATGCCACTTGCAGTATGGCTTTCCGTTCAACTCTTGCACCGTGGGAACTTTGTGGCCTTCGGGTATCCTTATATGCTTCTCCGCGAGTAAGAGATCGAAAATCTGCTCGCTTTTCGTCACGTCGAAGTCGAACCCTCTTGGAGGCCCTGGTGGCTTCACCCATTTGCAGGTTACTGGGCCTGCCGCTCGAGTCCACTCAGCCACTGCGACCTCTTGTTCTCCCGTAGCACCTTCATCTTCGCCTGCGTCAACCATGGTAACCACGCGCTTGAACTTGTCCTGGTAGACATCTGGGTGGCGCTGTTCATACGCTACAGCTTCTGCACCATGTGCGCTAATGAAGGGTAGTCCGCTTGGGAGGCCACGTCCTTGATCGATGATGATAGACCCACCACCGCCAACTCGCGCTTTCTTTCGCTTACGTGAACCGAATAGCATCGGTTCCTAACGGTCCTGAAGCGCTGGATGTATTCCGACACTGTTTCCCCGCGTCGCGTACTTGTGCCAAATCGGCAATGCCGGCCTCGGAAGCCTCCGAGTGATATTGCTCATGGAACCGCTCTTCCAACTGCTTCCAAGTCCGGACTGAGTTCGGTGGCAGCGATGTGTACCAACCGAAAGCCGATCCTGTGAGGGACCGTGAGAAGTACCTCACACGCAGCTCGTCCGACGCTGAGATCATGCCCACTGTGCCAAATATCGGCTCACATGCTCGATGGAGCTGGAACCATCTGATCCGCTGAACTTTGTGAAGTCCGGGAGCCGATACTTGGGTGGTAGCGGGATCAATTCGTACTCGTTGGGGTACGGCTTGGTATAGCCGATGTCTTCCTTTTCGGCATCATGCCGAACTGATCTTTCAGAATCGTACAAATCTGATCCGCGGTGATGGCTGTAGGTGCCGAACCTGAAGATTCGCCGGGGTGGCGTACTTAACCAGCCATGCTTGTTTTTCCGGTTCGAGCCAACTGCAGAGCTGGGCTCGAGTTTTGTCGGGGTAGCGTATTTAGCTAGCCACGTCGCTTCTCGGTGCCTCCGACGTTCCTCCCGTTGTTCCAGAAGTCCCCGCTGTTGCAACCTGGTTCGAGAGCGTCCAGTGCTGCAGTCGGCACGTATGCGCATGCGTATCCGTGCGGGATCTCCTTGGGCGCGTCATGTAGGAATTGGTAGTCACCGGGGTCACCACCAACCTTGTAGACGACGAGGCCGATGAGTTCGGCGTCGGGCGCTGCCAATGCGAACGGCAGGTGGACTGGAGTGGCACCTCTCCTTGGTGAGTCCCTAGAGCTGGTCCTGACGGAGAGTATTGATGGCTCATGATCTCCTGGATCACGCGCAGAGCGACGCGCTCCAACGTATTCACCAGGCTCTCGAATGGCGGTGCAGCGAATGAGCCACCATGAAGTTGATCTCCCGACGCAGCGACCTCGTGCGTTCTTCTGACGGGGTGGATAGGTCCACTCCATCAAGCGCGCCTTCAGGTGAGAACCCCTTCCATCGATGCCATGGGAGCGGGTCCCGTGGAAAGAGCCGATGAGGTCGGCTTCGAGGAAGGCTTTGACCTCGTCATACTTCTTCTTGAGCTCGCCATTGAGCTCCTCGTGACCGGAGCTTCCGCCATCTCCGATGTAGACGGCGATGTGGTTGATGTCGAAGATTGTCCCACCGGCGTGCCGAATGTGTTGACGTCGAAACCCACCGGCGGGCAGTGATCGGTCAACACCGTAGAGCCGGGAACAACTAGGGCTGCGGCTGGCCCCAGTCCCTAGCGACGGCCCGCAAAGCCTCCTGGTCGCGCGCCGATGCAAATTGCAAGGCGTGCCACCCGACCTATACCTGGTCAGGAAGGTGTGGATGATGCCTCGCTTAGTTTCCTGCAGGGCACACACGTACACGTTAAATACGAGCCTCGACCGGCTCTCAGGTTATCCTGTGAATCGGCTCATGGAGCCGATCCACCCATGAGTCGTCCAAGGTGGCCGAATATATGGTGGTCCTGCTTGATCAAGATAAAGCGTATGAGATGCACGATGATTTAGGGTTTTCACCGCATAATCGGATCATCCTACTCACGATTGGGCCTCGCGCTCGCGCACGGTGATCGTAAGCCAAATCTAGACAAGGCCTAAAAACCAACACGAGGTTGATCCTCGGAACATCCTGTCTAGGGCCAGCAAACTACACCCTACACGCCGCTGGATCCTCCAACCCTTTGTAAGGCCTAACTATTGCAGATGTTAAACTAATCCTTGATGAATCAAGGAGCAACCGTAACGGATCAATTCTACTAAATAATGATCAAGCGGGGTGCCGCCCCTGCACCCATGATGAGGTACAAGGACGGCTAGATGCGTAAGGGTTGCACTACGACAGCATATGATACTAAGAACAATGCTAACCCTAACACATCTATGATAACTACGTTGCTCGCCATCAAAAAGGCTTCAGACGAGCAACGCATGAACAACGTAGGCAGGCTCGTGCTGCCTAGATCGCAAGATGCGATCTAGGCAGCATGGTGCTTACCGGAGAAACCCTCGAGACGAAGGGGTTGGCGATGCGCCGAGATTGGTTTGTGTTGAACGTTGGTTGTTGTTTATTCCATAAACCCTAGATACATATTTATAGTCCAAGCGGACTTTCTAACGTGGGCGTACACCAAACCGTGCACGAGATAAAATCTAACTTCTACGTAACCTACTATAAAGATACACGGGCTAACTAGCCCAAACTTGGTAAACAAGGCCGATTCACACATCTCCTCTATATGTATATCTTCAAGCCCATCTTGATCGCGGCCCACCTCTGGCTTGGTCAAATTCTGGTGATAACAGCCACACAAAAGGGTTAGATGGGTGAAATAGTTTCGCCGGAGGGTCAGTCTGTGCTTTTCTTTAAGTTTTGGGTTATTTTTGTGCAAATCGCCCAGATCCGAGTGAACTCCTTAGGTTTCGGCCACTGAGCGGAGCCTGTGATGGCGTTGTCTTGTGTGTTCTTGAAGGTATCATCTATTTGAAAGGACTTTCTCAAAAAAAAAATCTATTTGAAAGTACAAACTACATCTGCTACTCTTTGGGGGGAAACCCTAGATCCATGGATTGGATTATGGCAGCACTCCTACCTTGTTCCCACATTAGAGGCATCAATCTTGGAGGTGTGCATTGGACAACATATGAGTGCATGGTTTTATCGTGGAGCAGTGTTGTTTCTAGAACATTGACGATGGCGATTCCAAGCGGCGTGATGCAGGAGAGTCTTGGTGACGGACACGTGGTGTTGGACGCACGCAAGGCTGGCGCTATCTGGCATCGTGTTGGCATCGACGGAATGTCTTGCAAGGTCAATGTGTATATCCATGTCTTGAAGATGGGTTCGCGGAAGAATGCGTCATGCGCATGCGGTGCGCGCTCAGGTCTGCTGGAAATGTGTGCTGGTTTTAGACGATGTGCATAGAGGTGAGAGGCCAGGGCACATGACCCTCATCATGGCCACAAATATATTAAGCTTGTATGTATAATGATTCTTATGGCCAAGAAGATGGCTTCGGGTTGATCGATGTATTATCTTATAAAGGTTTGGTGAATGATTCAATAGTAAAAGTTGTATACATCATTTTGATATAGAGGGCCGGATACATCCTCTATGCTGAAAAAAGTTTCGGTATATATGAAAATACATGTATCATCAGATCCGCACACGAACCTACATGACTACGATACAAAAGCAGAAAGAGAACATCTAAAACAAAACATAGATAGGGAATTGACAAACAAGAAATGTACCCATCTGGCTAGCGACGCAACATCCTACAACGTACCTCCTCGAAACGGTGGCCGCTTGCTGGAATCTTCAGCATTGAGGAACCCTGCTACCGGGCCTAGACAACGACACAAAGATGGGGAAGAGGGCAAGCGGACTACTCCTGGCTCCTCGCTCTGGTGGCCTTCAACGATTCAACCCCACGGCGGGACAATCCGGGTCCTCTTCCATGGGCCACCCATGATCTCCTCCTTGTCTGCAATCCTCTCTCCACCGAGAGGAAAGAGAAAAGGAAAAGAAAAAAATAACCGAAGAGAAAACCAGACAACCTAAAAACTGGAATCAGAAAAACGAGCCAACGAGTGGTGCAGGGACAAGCGCGTGGAATAATCAGAAGATATTGGTACTCCCTCCGATCCATATTAATTATCGCTAATAATTTCAATCAAGTAAATAAAAATGGTTTTTATGCATCAATCACCACAGAGTGAATAGCAAATGGGTAGTCAGCTAGTTTCCCTGTTCATTCAGGCCAAGCCACATGAGGTGTTTGCTACCGATTTTCTCTGTTTTAATCTTTCTACTGAAATCTTATCTGCCCATTTTGTTTTTTGCTCAATCAGTCAAATGGCCATAGCAGTAAGAAGTAACATGAAATACAATAAATAAACAAAATATAAGTGAACTGACCATGTCATAAATTAACTCAACATTGATAGTACAATTCCGTACCACATAGCAAAGGAACTTTATTGTACCAAAATTATCAAGTGCAGCTTAAGCAATTAACTCAACATACATAAAAAAACAGACCGATCTCTTGAGCAAATATGAGTGCAATTGATCCAGATAACAATGATGCATCATGGGGAGTACCGAGTACATGCCTACTGTATCCAATCATGACTTCTTCTATTTTAGATGATAATTTAGACCCCATGATTTCCGTGGCTTGATCACAAAGGCATGTTGCACACACTCTTGACAATAACGACCTGCAACACATTTTGCTCTGTTGGAGTCCTTGTTTGTCCTTGTTTGTAAATCTAGAACTATGTAAGGACTAAACGAAAACCTTGCCTTGTACTTATCAGATACAGAGAAGGAATAGAGAGTAAGAGAGTTTCCAGAAATTTCCCCAGACATCATGGTATCAGAGCGGGATTCGGCGGACGTCCCTCATCAAAGGTGAATCGGTTGCCTGTGGCGGAGCTCCGGCTGCCCAGGGGAGTCAGTGAAGGCGGGGACAACCTACAGGTAAGTCCCAGGCTCAGGCGGAGGTGTTTTGGTGGTGCGGAGCCGGTGCCGGCAGCGTGCGCGAGTACAGAGCCAACTGCTGCGCGTGTTCTTGGCTGAGGAACTTGGTCCTGTTGGTGTTGAGCGGAAGCATAGGGGCAGCAGGAGGCAACCTGGTGGTACTGCTCGGGAGCAGCTCGGGAGCAGCTCGTGTGCAGCCAGGAGGAGGACACAAGGGCAGGATTGGTGTGTGGAGTCAACCAGCAGCTAGCGGAGCAACTGTGCAAGTAGCTGATCTGAAGTGAGGCTTCGTATTGGCTGGAAGCAGCAGGAGGAGGCAAACTCGGAGATTTCGGTGGCAGTGGCCGGCAGCGCGCACCGAATTGTGTAGGTTGTGGCAGTAATTGAGGAGTCTGGCAAGTACAGAGGAAAGAAAGTTGTGTAGCTGCTTGTGCTGAATCAGAGATTCAGAGAAAAAGAGTTGTGGGTGTGTGGCATAAAGAGGACCTGATTTGCCTAGGAAAATTTAGTTGCAGACCTGCTATAGGACAGAGGTGAGAAGACAACAGAGGCATTCAGATGGATGAAAGAGTGAATGTCACAGCTGCTAGGGAAGCCATACAGCTGGTAAATGTGGAGATGACTGTAGAAGACTTTGTGAAGTGGAAAAAATTCAAGAGGATGAGCTTGAATAAGAAATGTTCAGTGGAGGCACCCACCACATCAGCTTGTGCGGCCTCTACTGTTTTTTGGAGTAATCTTTCTAAAGCTGTGAGTAACGACCAGAGTTCTGTACCATGGTTAATTGATTCTGGTGCGTCAAGACATATGGTAGGGTCTTGCAAAGAATTCACAAGATATGCTCCAAATGTGAAAGGTCAGGGTGTGAAGTTAGCAGATGGTTCTACCCGAGCTGTCACGGGGACAGGGGTGGTTGTGTGTGGATCTGATATGTCTTTATCATCTGTTTTGCATGTTCCATCATTCCCGGTAAACCTATTGTCTATTAGCTGCATTACGAAAGAGCTCAACTGTGCTGCTATTTTTTACCCAACATGGTGCTTATTTCTAGAGATTGGGACTGGAAGAGAACTTGGGAGGGGGAGCATGCATGATGGACTATATTATCTAGACAATGATATACCTCCTATGGTGGCAGCTGCTCTATCCTATTCTCCACCAGGAGAAGTTATGCTCCTACATCATCGACTAGGACACATGCCCTTCAGTACTATGGATCAACTTTATCCTAGCCTCTTTAATAAGATTAATAAGGAGAAGTTGGTGTGTGATGCTTGCCAATATGGCAAACAAACTCGGAGTTCGTATGTGTTGTCCAATAATCGGAGCAGTGTGCCCCTTGAGACTATTCACTCGGATGTGTGGGGTCCTAGCGGAGTTTCATCTCTAAATGGTTATCGCTCATTTGTGACATTTATTGACTGTTGTACTAGAGTCACTTGGGTTTATGTGTTGAGGAATAAAAATGATGTGTTTGAATGCTTTGTTGATTTTCATAACATGATCAGGACGCAATATAAAGCATGTATGAAAATATTCCGGACTGACAATGGCACAGAGTATGTGAACAAGGAATTTGACAAGTACCTGTCCAGTTTTGGGATTATTCATCAGACAACTTGCCCAGGTACTTCAGAGCAGAATGGCTTAGCTGAAAGGAAGAATAGGCATCTTTTAGAGGTAACTCGCTGCCTGATGATAGCTATGAATGTACCTAAGTTTCTATGGAGTGAGGCAGTAATGACAGCTGCTTATCTAATCAACAGAATGCCATCAAGGATGCTGGATAGTAAAACACCCATAGAATGTTTGACTGGGACAAATTCTTATATAGTTCCACCAAAGGTTTTTGGGTGTGTGTGTTTCGTGAAAGACTACAGGCCATCCGTGGGAAAGTTAGATCCTAGAGCTTTGAAATGCATATTTGTTGGATACTCAGGGAAGCAAAAGGGATACAAATGCTGGTGCCCTACTGAAAAGAGGATGTTTGTGAGTATGGATGTGGTATTCAAGGAACATGAATCATTTTATGGTGAGCCCACTGACCTTGCTGATGTGTTTCCTGAATTGTTTAATGGCGACATTTCGGATACAGATTTTGAGACAGGGGGAGATAAAGTACAAGAGGATAATGGTGGAGCATCGACAGACATGATAGTAGGAGCAATTCCAGCAGGTGGAACTCATGATCATGGAAATGGTGGTATGCCAGAAATAGAACGAGAGCAGAGGGAGTCTGATGGTGAACCATATGAACCATTACGGTGGACAAGACCTAATGAGGAACATCAATTACAAGTATATACAAGGAGACATAGAGTCCATAAGGAACAAGTGCAGGGGGAGGAAATCAATTCACATGGGCATGTCACTGAAGCCCAAGAGAGACAAGTATTAGATAATGTGCAAGAAGCCGAAGTTGCACCTGATGCAGTTTCAGGTTCTCCAGCTCAACAACAAACATCAAGTCCATCCTCTTCAAGTAATAATTTACATTCACCAATTTATGATGATCTTGATCTCCCAATTGCTCAGAGGAAACCTACCCGGTCCAATGCTGGAAAATTGCCATCTAAGCTTTCTCTATATGATGTTTCAAACTATGTTTCGTATACTTCAATTGGCTCAGAGTATAAATCTTTTATAGCTGCTCTTGATTCTGCGGTCCCTGTTCCTCATGACTGGCAAATGGCGAAACAACATCCGGTCTGGAGAGCAGCTATGCTAGAGGAGATGGAGGCACTTGATAAAAACAATACATGGGTACTTACTTCTCTTCCCCCGAATAAGAAAGTGGTAGGGTGCAAATGGGTATTTACAGTGAAACAAAGTTCAAACGGTAAGATAGAGAGGTACAAGGCCAGGTTAGTGGCCAAAGGATACTGTCAAACTTATGGGGTGGATTATGATGAGACTTTCGCACCCGTGGCAAAAATGAATACAATTAGAACCCTAATCTCAATAGCTGCTAATTATAACTGGAAATTGTTCCAGTTAGATGTTAAAAATGCATTTCTTCATGGAGACCTTCAGGAGGAGGTATATATGGAAATCCCACCAGGTTTTAATTGTAAAGAAACGGAGGGGAAGGTATGCAAACTAAGAAAGTCACTTTATGGACTCAAGCAGTCACCAAGGGCTTGGTTTGGAAGATTCCGAAAGGAGATTTGTTCAATGGGTTACCGACAGAGCAATGCTGACCATACTCTTTTCTTTAAACATTGTCATGGTAAAATTTCTCTACTAGTTGTCTATGTTGATGATATAGTCATTACAGGCAATGATGAGGAGGAGATGCTACGCCTTAAAAAGATGATGTCAAGATCTTTTGAGGTCAAGGATCTGGGAAACCTTCACTACTTTCTTGGAATTGAAGTTGCCTACGGTGCCCAAGGTATTTATCTATCGCAACGAAAGTATGTGCTTGATTTACTTGCAGAAACGGGAATGCTAGATTGTAGACCTGCATCCACACCCATAGAACAAAATCATCGCACTATAGCGGAATCCGGTGACCCGGTCGACAAATATAAATATCAAAGACTTGTGGGACGTCTGATATACCTTTCACACACTAGACCGGACATTGCATATGCTGTAAGTGTTGTGAGCCGATATATGCATGATCCTCGTACCAGCCATCTGGATGCTGTGAATCGGATCCTTAGATATCTTAAGAGTTGCCCTGGAAAGGGAATTCTTTTCTCTAGAAATGGACATTTGAATATAGAAGGGTATACTGATGCAGACTGGGCTGGTTGTTTAGACGACCGAAGATCTACATCAGGATACTGCATGTTTGTGGGTGGCAATCTTGTTAGCTGGAGGAGTAAGAAACAAAGCGTCGTGTCAAGATCCACTGCGGAGGCAGAATTTAGGTCCATGGCATCCGGTTTATGTGAGTTGATGTGGCTGAAGATATTGTTGATGGAGCTTAAATTATTTAATAATTCTCCTCTTCGGTTATATTGTGACAATCAAGCCACAATCAACATTGTGAACAATCCTGTTCATCATGATAGAACTAAGCACATCGAGATAGACCGGCACTTCATTAAGGAAAAAATGGATGAAGGAGTAATTCAAGTGTGTTTTGTTAAATCTGGAGATCAAGTTGCTGATGTATTAACAAAAGGAGTTTGTAATGTTAGTTTTATGAGAATTTGTAGCAAGATGGGGCTTATAGATATTTTTGCCCCATCTTGAGGGGGAGTGTTGGAGTCCTTGTTTGTCCTTGTTTGTAAATCTAGAACTATGTAAGGACTAAACGAAAACCTTGCCTTGTACTTATCAGATACAGAGAAGGAATAGAGAGTAAGAGAGTTTCCAGAAATTTCCCCAGACATCATGCTCCTTCAAGGAAATTCCCTAGTAGATAGCCCAACATAACCAAAGCTATATTTTAAAATAGAGAAACATTTATTTTCGTAAACAAGACCATTTTTTTTATAATATAACATATTATGCAAAAAAATGAATTTTTAACTAAGAACCAGTCATCCAAATAAAGCCAGCTCGGTGTGTAGCCAAAAATAATAAGTATACTTAAATACTCCTAGAAGTTATGTTAACGTAATTATGAAATGAAAAGGTATGTTATCATGATGATGAAATGAAAAGGTTTCGTACTTTGTCTTTGCCTGGCTCCTTTTCTCACAAATAAAATGTTATTAGTACTGGAAGCAAAAACTCGCAGTCTTCTCTTACATGACCTTCCTGAAGAGAGGGGGGAGAGAGACGTCCATGATAGAAAATTCCAAACGATGATAATCTATTAGTCATTCATCACTATAAACTTATAAGTCTGCACCGCAGCTGAAATTTTGTATCCATTTAACTAAGGAGAATATCATGTAATAAAGATGATAAATCACAATCAGTACCGCATCAGTAGGTTTTTTAGCCTTGGACACACGAGCAACCTAAGGGACAAAAGTATAACATAGAACAAACAACATGTTGTAACATGATATCACATTGGAAATTATGAATATAGAACCACAAGCAAGACCCTTACAAACAACATGAAACATAGACTTACATCTTGCATGTACACACCCTCTAGTAGTTGGATTAGATCCTTGGTAGACTGACGTTTAACAGGTATTATTTAACCTCCCTCATTCAAACAAGCTGTAGGCAATAATCACTGTATTCAAACAACTTTCATGCGATAATCAGCGTATAATAGAGGATATCTAGATCATCCAGTCAAGAAATGTTATTAAAAGCGACCTTGTGCAAAATTTCAGTGTATACCAGAAGGGCAAGCCATAACCTCCAATTATACAATGAAAGACAATCAGTGCCTGAAGTGGTATTTACATTCCCATATTGATCTTGCTAACAATGTTCCTGTAGGTTTCTGAATCTCTAACAAAGAGTAAACTACAAATCTGCTATGTTCTCCACCTTCAAGCCTAAGGTGGTATGGGTAATGAATAACCTCTGGCCTAACTTCAGGGAAATCTGAATTTCACAAGATTTTAGAATGAAGTGAGCCTGCTATTTCCCTATTAAATAGTGTATGTGCTGCATAACAAAAATAGGTTTCTGCGCAACCACATGAGACAGTGATCCCATATAGATAACCGTCCTGGTTGACATTTGCTAATCTGTGTGTTACAGTGAAGGTACACATGATTCTTGAATAGATAAAATATAAATGTTGTACCATATGACTATATATAACAACATAAACTTATTTTATCGTTCTCTTTCTCAACAAGTGATCAAATAAATTTTTTGATAAATTTGTAAGGAACAATTGAACAAAATATATGAACATATATTTTTGCATTGAATTCCAGTGAGCATATGAACATGGATGCTCACCTGTTGAGATCATGGCGCCCTCGGCTTAAATCTCACTAATCTTCTGGATAATGATATCACTGAGTGTTGACTTGGAAAATTTGATATGAGAAGGTAGCGAGGGTCGTCCCATCCTCCTTGCCAATTACTGTCTATCAATAAGAAAAATCATCAAATTCGCATCAGCCAGACAACACCAAAAAACAGGACAATGAGCATATGTTTGATAAAGATTTCGCTGTTGTCAAATCGAGTCATTTCAGATCTGGGTAGAAGAAAAAAAAGGTACAACCTGACATACATAAGCTAATATTCTTGATCATATCTGTAGCATGAATAACTTTGGATCTAGATTCCAGCACAAGAAGAGACATAAGAGAAAATATCAGTTGATTCGTTCTGAATATGGGACAACCACCGACTCGAGACCAATCTTGTCTTCCGTCCCGTGGTACGCTGGACTCAGTGCTCCAGATTGTTCGCCAGGTCCCCGCTGCTCAAGGATGCGGCGCTCGCCATGGTCCTCGTCGTGCGGACTACGGAGGCTGTCGTGGCCATCCACGACGGCGAGACGGCTCCGACGAGAAGCCACGTCCAGAGGCGTTGAAGTCGGGGGGCAATGGCAGGTCTACATGTAGCAGGAGGTGACGAACGGTAGGGCCTCAATTCAAGGGTGGGGATTCGGCAGCTGGAGGTTTCGTTACTCATACCGGAGGAGGGAGGCGGCGCCACGGGAGATCAACCTGCGGCGGTTCGGTAGCGGGAAAGAGGAACCCTATGTGTGGATTTTGTTCGAGACATGCTCTGTTCGATTGGAGTGAGGGAAGAGGAACAGACCATGAGTTGGACGTCCAGCGTTTCCTTGCTGGGCTTGGCCCATATATGTGTCCGCTCGCGGAACGGAGCGACGATGACAAAAGATTTCACGTCGCCGTGGCAGAATAGGGAACATCTTCCTCCTTTTTAACTAGTGTAGATAAAGTGGGACAAAAGTCTATTTCAAGAAGGAGTCATAACCGACAACTCCAATTTGGGATGGGGAAATTTTAGATGTTGCGGTCTCGGTGTTCACAAGCTTGTGTACCAGGTTTTTGGGAGACAGAAAATGGATTTTCTCTCCCAACTTATTTTTAGAGATCCAGGGCCGTTTAAGAAGTCTACTAAATTGCCCATTTTTGGGACTTTGGCAGTCTTCTTTATGAATTGGGAGTGGAAGCCATTTCACTCTTTCCACTCGAGTTGATAGTATCACTCGGGAGAATGCTGAAGTATTAAGGACATCTTCCCCTGCCCAACGCATATTAGACACCAACAGTATCTGTTTTGATCTGTTTAGTTCAGGCTAGGGATACCGAATTTGCTTATTTGCCTTAAATGTTAATTTTTGTTGGGATACCTAGGGACCTGGCGTTTTTTTTTTTGTCCGCCTGGACTGATCATTCATTTCTCACCATATTTTCCAAATATTGCATAGGAATAGAAAATAATAATCTTGCAATATAAATAATGTTAAGTTATTTATTATACCTAGTTAAAAAATAAACCACAACATTCACATGCAAATAAAATTCATAATCAAACATATAGAATTGCCGAAAATAAAGATGAACACAATTTATAACTGCAGCTTAAATTCTATGTGATGAAGCATTTTTATCATGCCCTGTCAATGCCCATGATGCTCAATAATATTCATTTGGAGACGAGCGGATATATGGCTATCACGGAGCTCAGCTACCCCTGGTCATGTCTTTTCCAGATCTGTGCCCTTGCATGGCTTCCAAAGCCTCGGGCAAGAAGCTGCTACCACCGATGGCTTTAGGCCTTAGGCGACACAAAGCTCCACCTCTCATCAGCACCATCAGAAAAGTTTAACACGACCATTACATCACTACCGTGATTACCATGGTATTGAAGGTGGGTAATGTCAAAGCAGCGATTGTTCTAGGACAGAGAAGTTATCATGCTAGTGAGGAACAACGACTATGGCTATAGTCAGTTCGCTTTGCATGAGCATAGTATTTCGGTCGCATGATGATGTCACCATAATGGATGGGGACAGGATGATGCTTTTTAAAGGTAAGGCCATCGCCCAGCTTTATATATATAAAGCCAACCAACACAACAAGGTTCTTACAACGGGTCCTAACCCACCAACACAAGTACTACGAAGAACCATAACATCAATTCTCATACAATTACTCAAATATGTCCAACATATATATAGCGATACACCAATCAAGGTAGATGACTTGAGTTTCCCATGACGCCATCAACTTCCGTCCCTTGACCACGCATAGAGTCTCCGAATGTCGTCTCTAGCCACGTCCAGGAGCGCCCTGTCCTTCAGTCTGACCAGAACCCTCCATCTCAGCATATGCATTGACATTTGAAACACGGCGTCAGCAGGGTTGTTGATCAACTTCCCCTCTATAGCTAGTTTGTTCCTAATATTCCAGAGTGCCCAACATTGAGCAGCAAAGGTAAACCAGACTAGCGTACGGAGGGCCCCCGACAAACCCTGAACCAAACTCATGAACTTCCCAGCCCCTGCCGGGCTCCAGTCGCATTTGAGGAGTTCCCTCACTCCTGCCCACATAAACTTAGCCAAAGGGCAATCAAATAATATGTGTCTGCAATCCTCCCATTCCCCGCAGAGGCTGCAAAAGCTGTCCAAGGGGCCTCGACGCTTTACCAGTTGGTCTCCGGCCGGCAAGCGCCCCCGTAGCAGCTGCCAGAGGAAGATCTTGATCTTTTGCGGTACCCTGATCTTCCAGATGTCGGAGAAGTGCGTGACCGCCGCTCCTAGGGACAGTCGGTAATACATGGACTTGGTAGTGAATTCCCCTGAATTCTCTAACCCCCACGTCACCTTATCGTTGCTAGGGTTGAATGGGTGTAGGTCAAAGATCCTACAGAGATTGTCCCATTCTACCGCCTCAGCAAGACCAAAGGTTATTCGGAATCTCACATGCCATCCCTCGGCATCCCTTACCCCTACCACCGTCGCAAAGGGGTTGTCACAACAATCGAACAAGCGCGGGAAGCTGAGATGTAGCGGGCGAGTCCCCGTCCACCAGTCCAACCAGAGGTAAGTCCTTCTACCATCGCGGACTTGGTGTTTCGCCCCCAATTTGAAATACCATTTTATCTTTTGAATGGCATTCCAGAATTGTGATCCCCGCGTCGACACTGCCGGGGAGAAGAGATCCCTATCCCCCAAGTATTTGGCACGCGGCAGGTCAGCCCATAGTCCATCTGCGTCCTGGTGGATTTTCCAAATCCATTTAAGGAACAGCATAATGTTATGTACTTAGTATTGAGGATTCCCAAACCCCCAAGATCCTTAGGCTTGCAAATCGTGGCCCAGTGTACCATATGGTATTTCCGTTTGGCTCCCACTCCTTCCCAGAAGAAGTGTGACCTAGATTTATTCATCGCCCCGTGCGTTGAATCATGTAGGAGATAGAGCCCCATAGCAAACATGGGCAGGCTTGACAAACACGAGTTGGTCAGTCCTAGGCGCCCCTCGGAGCCCAAGAAGAGACCTTGCCATGGGTCAACCCTATGACCCACCTTCTCCGTTAAGAAGTGCCAATCCGCCACCGAAAGAGCCTTATCTGATATTGGCAGGGCAAGGTGTTTGAAAGGCATGGCGCCCAGCTTACAGTTTAGTAGATTAGCAAACCTTTGCTTCTCCCCCTCAGCGACCCCAGTCAACACTACTTCACTCTTTGCAAAATTGATTTTGAGACCTGACATATTCTCGAAGCAGAGCAGAAGTAGATTAAGGTTTGCAATCCCAAGGGTGGAGGGTTCCACCAGGACCATCGTGTCATCCGCATACTGCAGATGGGTGACTCTCCCTGGAATCAAGTGGGACACCACTCCCTGTATATGTCTCGCCACATTTGCCCGTGCAAGCATCTCGGCCAAGGCATCGACCATAAAATCAAAAAGGATAGGGGATAATGGGTCCCCTTGACGCACTGCCTGAACATTCCTGAAATAGGGGCCCACCTCCCCATTCACATTGATAGCCGTCTGTCCCCCAGACACTAGCTGCATGAGGCGGTGTACCACCGTAGCCGAGAAACCCTTCCTCAGCAGAACCTCACGGAGAAAATCCCAATTAACTCCGTCGTAGGCCTTCTCAAAATCTAACATAAGAAAAAGGCCTTTGAGCTTCTTTACCCGCATCTCATGGGCAATCTCTTGTAGTGCCACCACACCCTTGTGCAAGCACCATCCCTTGATGAACGCAGTCTGACTCCTATCAATGGTCCTGTGGGCAATCGGGGCCAATCTAATCGCATAAGCTTTGGAGACGAACTTAAAGATAACATTTATGAGGGCTATTGGCCTGTATTGCTTTCTCGTGTCTGCGCCTTTAACTTTTGGAATAAGCGAGAGGATGCCATAGTTGAGGCGAGCAATGTCTACCCTCTCCAGGGCAAAGTCATTAAGAATCCACAAAATGGGCTCCTTAAGGATTTCCCAGAACCTTTTAAAGAAGGATATCGGGAACCCGTCCGAACAAGGTGCCGAGTCCGGCTTCATATCTCCAAGAACATGATCCAGTTCCTCCTGTGTGAAAGTTAGTTCCAGCGCCAGGTTTTACAGAGTGGAGGCCGCCTGGGTGATGTGCCAGGCCCTCCGGTCTGAGAGTTAGTTCCAGCTCCTGTGTGAAGCATCATCTTGTGGTTGGAGGACCGCCAGAGAGAAGGGAGGGGCACCAGAGTGGTTGGAGGATTGGAGGCCGAAGAGGAAGGAGGAGAGGATGGATAAGAGAAGGATGGTAAGAAGATGGAGTAGAGAAGGCAAGAGGAATGTGTGGAGGAGGAAGGAGAAAGATGGATAAGAAATGTCGAGGTAGGTGGCCGGCTGTTTCAATATCAAAGGACTGAAGGTTAGTAGTGGGGCACCAATACATGATGCGCCACGTCTATTTTTATCTTTAAAATATCATCAAAATCGAAAACCTCTGAAACTCCTATTTCCTTTCTGATTTTGAGGAATCTAATTTTTTTTGGTAAATAGCCGTAAGCGGTTGAAATCAGATGTAACTTTTTCCGTAGATATATTTTCATAAAAAAAACTCTTTCATCGGAGGTCGTATGCAAAATCCAGAGATAGTTTACCAAAATATGGCGTCATTTTGCAAAAAAAATCAAATTTGTTAATTTTCCTTAAAACTAGATGACATAACACCTGGTCATGTCGAACGGATTTTAGTTTTCAAAATTTCTATCATTTTATTTTATTTTTTCAAAAACTGGAAAGGTGATCCACGGGGTAGGGGCGCGTGTGGTGGTCCCCACTTAGGCGAAAGAATAACAGTGGCACACCCCTCCTCCAAACATACCAATGAAGACCACACCTAGGTGCGCTACTGCTATGTACCACACCTAGGTGCGCCACTTCTATGGTTCATAGCAATGGCGCACCTAGGTGCGGTGCACCATTTATATGTCGGGGGAGGGGGTCAATTTGGCGAAATAATACCAGTGGCGCACCCCTAACCCTATTGCGCCACTGGTAATCTCCTACTAGTCTCGCAGATCTTAGTGGTGTGCCTGGTGCGCCACTTCTAGCAATATTGGGGCTAGTTGTTTTCCTAGTGGCCTCAAAGTGAAATTTTCCCCATTTTTTTTGCAGTTACCCCTCCCTCCTCTCCGGGTCGCAAGCGCGGGGTGGCTCCCTAGGAAAACAACCCCAGCACAAGACCTCCCTCCTGTAGCTCCCCTGGCCGTTGCCACCGCTGGAGCTGGTGGTGATGGCGCGCCTGACCACTGAATGCGGAGGGCTAGGAGGCGCATCGGGTGGATCCGCTCCGCACGGAGGTGAAGGTCCGGTGGGTGCACGGTGGTGGTGCTCTAATCGTTAGACGCGGGCGATGGGTTGGCGACAAGATGCGGCGTCCTAGACTGCGGATGCATGGCGGCGCATTGATCAACGGCGACCGGCCGGGCAGGACCGATCTTGGTAGCACTCTAGCTCGATTGGGGACGTGCAGGGCCGATCTGGGTCGCACGGGTCGCAACTGTTGCAGAACCTCATCGTCCCTGGGGGTGATGGTTGGTTGTGCAGCGATGGTGGGCACCACGCTGCTCATATGTCGCTGGTGCGCCAGCCGTGTCCTACTGTGGTGGGGGTTATGAATCTACTTCATTGTCGTTGGGCAGCGAGTGGCGACATGTGACCTTTTTATCCGCATCGAAGAATAAAGGTGGGATTCCAAGGGTTCCTCTCCTGTCAAGATGAAGATTTACCGGATGTTTGTCCTCCTTGATCTGGCTGGAGTGTCGAGTTCCGAAAGACTCTGCTGGCAAACCCCCTTGGGCGACACATGCCTGGAGATTGCACTATCAGATCAGATTTGGTTGTGCGTTCCCATATTTTTTGGTTTCAGGAGAGAGCGGCCGAAGCTCTGATATCTGTTGCCATCATGGGACACGTCTTTTTGGTTCCATAGTGAAGTCAGATGCGGAGAATGACATCGAAGCCGAGTTTTGAGGACTAGTGCTGGTGGTTCGAGGCTTTGCATCAATGGTGAACGCGCTTGGCGTTTCGGGCTTCATAGCAGCGACATGCGAGAGTGGCGTCAACACAGGGAAAGTTCAATGTCCCACCTCTCAGGGTAAAAATACAAGGTCTGGCATTAAATTGTTGTGATTGTACGCATTTTTTTGAGTGTGGACTCTCAGGGTGAAAACCTAACATGTTTGATCGGGCGGCGATAGCGCTTGTGCACCGTTTCTTTCTTGGATGGATCGCTTTTCGAAAACTGTGACTTCAGGTGTTTTCATGGTGGCATTTGTGATGCTGCTGTAAAGACTGAAACACTATAACGAGAACTTTTTAGCTACTTTTTTTGTGGCTGCGTGTATCTGTAATACCATTAGGGTATGACATTGCTGCAGATACTAAGTGTAATTGTATCTTCGTGATATTAATATATTCTTTTTGTTGAAAAATATATGCTATAAATTTGACGATTTGATCTATCGACGACTACACTTGTGGATTGTTCCCATTCTAGAGGTATTGTTGTTGGACAACCTCTTTTCGCCGTCAGGTACTGCCAATGGTTGTGGTTATTTTCTGCTACTCTAGCTCGCTGATCACTTTAGCAGGTCTTTTCCTTTCTTTTCATTTCTTTTCTTTTTGTCTTCTTGGTCGTTTGCACCATTGCTATCTCAACTAGTTCCATGCACCACACCACAATGTTGCACAGGCCGGCTAAAATTTGATAACTTGCTATTAATAAATGGCCTTTACTGGTAAAAAAGATTATCCTAACGAAACCAACAGTATCAAGTAATTTCATACAAACTCTTTGACTGATGCGCTGATCACCATATTTACAACTCGTTAAGACTTACTTTCCAGTCTGACATTTAATTAATTTATCTCCATTTTACAATAACTTTCTTTCTGTCAACTCGATATTTTTTCCATGTAACAAATAAATCAAGCGCGTTTCAAGTGTAGCAAATATTTTGCAGCGACTGAGAAGTCATATATATTACATCGCGACACTGGAGCCGCTAGGGGTCTTTTTTGTGGCAGAGAACGGTCTTTTACGATGGCAGATAGGGTCTTTTGTCATAAGAGGGTCACACACTTGTTTTCAATACAGCGTAACATTTGATATTCGCACTATAAAAACTGAAATTGACTTGTAGCGCAACGCAAGTTTGTTCATACTTTTCAATCAAACTGGAGATTTTTCTAAAGCAGCGAATCCACTCTAGTTAAGCATGTAGTCGACTGAAAAATAATTCTTTGCCGCAAGGGAACATAGTAAGTCACAATCGACCATCCTCTCCGGGATAATTTGTGAGCATTCATGTCAGGATGCATGCACAAATGATCAGACAAGAGACTCGCCATACATTTCATAAGGAACTCTCTTGCCTGCTCCCTCAATCCTTTTATTGTTTCTTCTTTAACTTACACGGCTGGTGTGCATAAAACAACTTCCCTTATTTTGGTGTCCTCTCGCTTTTGCATGCATTTTTTTTGAACCATGCAGGAGTGCTGCATGTGTTATATTAGATAGGAAAGAAAGCCACAAAATGTTTACAGAAAACTGGTCAATTTAAGTCGTACCAACTTGTTTTATGCTCCGGCCAAGTATTCCTTTGCATGGACGTATCTTTCTAACTCTACCATATGTATGATAAATCTAGGTGCCTCATTGTGATTGACGATGTCTGGACAATATCAGCATGGGATGCAATACTATCTAAACTACCTGATAGCAGCTGTGAAAGCAGAGTCATAGTGACCACTCGGATGGAGACTGTAGCCAAAGCATGTAGTAGTGCTAATAATTACATGTATCGCATCCTGCCCTTAGAGACGGAGTACTCTAAGAAGTTGTTCCTTAGCAGGGCATTTGGCTCCATCGATGCCCCTTATCCCGTGGAGTTGGAAGAAGCAATGCAAACAATATTGAAGAAATGTGGTGGGCTTCCATTGGCCATTGTTGGCCTTGGTAGTCTGTTGGCGAGCTACAATTCTAAGGAGGACAAAGATATGTGGGACACAATCTGTAGATCAATTGGTTCTCAGATGGATAACAACCCTACCCTGGAGGGTATGAGGGAGATAGTCACACTGAGCTACAACCACTTGCCTTATCACCTCAAATTCTGTATCATGTATCTTAGCATTTTCCCAGAGGATTATATCATCGGCACAGATCGGTTGTTGAACAGATGGATTGCTGAAGGATTGGTAGAGGAGAGGCGGGGGTTGACCTTGATGGAGGTTGCAAAAATCTACCTGGATGAGTTGATAAGCAGGAGCATGATTGATCCAGTTTCCTATTCTAAGCACGATGGAAGAGTGGAGACATGCCGGGTTCATGACATGATGCTAGAGGTAATGGTGTCCAAATCCCTAGAGGCTAATTTTGTTAGCCTGGTAGGTGGACAGTATGGAGGGATGTCCTATGATAGGCCTCGCCGGCTCTCTATCCATGGCGGCAAGGAGAACATGGCAGTGAGGCTTGGCAGAAGGGATGGCATCAAGCATATCGATGTGCAGCATGCCCGGTCGCTGAGTATGTTTGGGCTGAAATGGCACAGCCTGCTTGATCGGCTCGGTGACTTCAGGCTGCTGAGAGTACTTGACATGGAGAACTGCACGGGCTTAGAAAACAGGCATATGAAGGATATTTGTCAGATGTACCTTTTAAGATACTTGAACTTGAGCGGTACAAATATCAGCAAGATGCCCGAGAAAGTAGGTGAGCTAGAGCATCTAGAGGTACTTGATGCCAATGACACAAACCTTACATGCCTACCAAGTTCTGTGACAAAGCTAGTGAGACTTCAGCGCATAATCTTCACCAACAAACACGACTGGACGCATTGGTGGTTGCCGTCTGGAGATCTGTCAAGAATGAAAGCACTAGTTGAGGTTAAAAGACTAGGGATAGAAAACATTGTGGCTGCTGAAGCGCTGGGTGAACTAGAACAACTGAGAGCGGCATGTATCTATATCGACTCTGATGAAGACACTGTCAACAAGCTTGCCCTCTCCTTGAGAAAGATATACTCCCTTCGATCGCTGGACATGAAACGGGGTGGAGATCACAAGAGTAGCAAGACACTGAACTTTCTTCATAAACTCGACTCCTCGCCACCAAGGCTGCTCCAATTCCTTAAGCTCCAGGGCACCCTTAGTGAATTGCCCAACTGGGTCGGGTCACTGACACATCTTGTTGAGGTGGACATTTCAAGGGCAGTAATGGATGATGAGAACGAGCAACTGTTCGGTATGCTGTCTGAGGCACCCAACCTAAGGAGCATCATTTTGCAGCTGAATTTCTACAGCAAACGTGAGCTGGTTGCACGCACTGTCCACAAGTTTTCAGCCCTCAAGAAACTGGTTGTGAGCCTTTATTGCGAATTTCCCGAAGTTTTCACTGTTGAGGAAGGTTCCATGAGAAACCTCGAGGTACTCACACTGGAGTTTGGTGGCAGGGAAAGCGCGAGATTTTGGGGCAGTAAGCACTTGGAGAGCATGAAAGAGGTATATGTCTCGGGTCAGAAATACAACTCTGCACTTGTTCGTACCCTGACGGAGCTAAAGACGGAGAGTGATAATCGTCCCAATTCCAGCAAGTTCAAAGTTGCACCAAATTACTGGTGATCATCCTACTTTGTCATAACCTGTTCTATTAGAGCCTTTACTGTTTGTTTTCTGTCGGACTGTATGTGAAGCTGTTGGGGTCATACAACAGTCATACTTGTCTAACTAGTGGACTGTTTCGTTCCTGCAGTGTAAAGCTGGTGTTCCGGCAGTTTAAGCTCTTTTTTTTTCACTGAATCTTTGCTAATAAGTTTGTCTTTGTTTTCGTCCAGTAGTCGTGAATTCGTACCTTTCAAATACGGGATAATTATTTCCATGCCTACATAGTCTTGTGTTACTTACCTTTATCCAACGCTCGAAACACTCCTCGCTTTTGCACTGTTCATTTAAAACCAGCCTCGCAAATAAACAAAAGGTGTGGTTTCGTCGGTCCATGCTCCTTAATTGTTTGTGTCCAAAGGTGGGACTTACTTCAAACTTACATGTGGAACCGAGTATAAGTTTAGGGTATGTACAATGATGGAGAAGGTGTGCCTTTTCTTAGCCATTCACGTCGTGAAGAGAAAACAATAGATATAAGTTGTACAAGGCATTATCCCTGCTTGTCATCTCTAAAAATTAATAAAAAATAATTAATTTCTGGTAAGAAATTAAATCACTAAGACTACACATAGTGCAATTAACTTCACTAGTAACTATTCCCTCCGTCCTCAAATAAGTGGACATCTAGCTCTAAACTCTGTCCACAAAAAGTGTACTTCTATCTTTCCAATGCACTTTAAAGTAGCAAAAATTGCTTCTCTCTCATCGCATGGAAATCAAACCTAATAATATTGAGAACATGGTCTTCTTGTTTTTTACATGCACTTAGCTCATTGGAGATGAAAGAATTAAAAAGGACAGATGCATCTTGCCAATACATTTTTCACTCAACTTCATAATTCATCTTGGATAACCCGTATGTACACTTATTTGTGGACGGATGGAGTAAGTGTCCAACTCAGCAAATTTTCTTATTTGGTAGTGAGTTAATGAGAAGAGTGAAGAATAGAATAACATAGCTAGTGTAACATCACAATTTTCAAGATACAATAAGTCTACAAGTTAATTAATGAAGACATCTATGATAGTACTTTGATGTTACTAATCTATACCTAATAATAAAAGTAAAAGTATTTCTGTGGTTTAGTTTGGTTTGGTATGTCATGAAATCGTGTCCGTCCGTTTGTAAGTGGTCGTGAAATCGTGTCCGTCCGTCCTATTGCTTTGTATGTATACCTCCGTCTGCCACCCGTGTTGGAGGCCAAGAACTGCCCATGTGGGATTTTGTATCGGCCCCCACTACTATATGGTAGGGATTTAGGGGCACTTTGCCCTGGGGCACTTTTCAAAATGCCCCTAAATACCCCCCTTTAGAGGCACTTTAGCTAAAATGCCTCTAATACTCTACCTATTGGGGCAGTTTGGAGAAGTGCCCCAATAGGTGTACCCCTTTAGAGGCACTTTGGCTAAAATGCCTCTAATGCTCTACCTATTGGGGCAGTTTGGAGAAGTGCCTCAATAGGTCTACACCTATTGAGGCAGTTTGAAGAAATGCCCCTATAGATGGTTACGTTTTGGGGCAGTTTAGAGAAGTGCCTCTATAGGTGGCTACCTTTTGGGGCAATTTGACAAGTGCCCCAACCGGTACCCAGCTATTGAAGCATTTAACAAGTGCTCTAATTTGTGCCCTGTAGTTTGTAGTTTGAAGTCGTTTGAAGTCAAATTGAACTAAACTGTATAATCTGAAAAAATCTACTAAACTGTCTTCAGAAACAACAAAAGCATACTTCAGAAACAACAAAAGCATACTTCAGAAACAACAAAAGCACAAAACACCATCTTCTAATAAAAGTACATAGATATAACTCCAACAAACCATCGCATAGAACTTCAAAGCCAACGCAAGCAAATGCAAACACAGAAAATCCAAACTAGTTGATAATCGAAACAAGTTCACTGTAGAAACCTTCACCTAGCAATCTAGCTGGCTTCACGACACCTCGCAATGATCCTCCGCATCTCTCCGCATCTCTCCACTGCTCGGCAACTCGCCATGGTCCTCTGCAGCTACATCTTGAACAGCCAGTTGCAGACACAAGCCAACTTCATCTCCAGAACCACCACAGTAGGACTTAGTAGCTCATCGTGATCACGACGGAATAGACATCACAGCGACATCGGAAGGGCCCTTCGATTACCAACACTTCTTGGTCTGGTCCTCTTGGCCTTCTTCTTCCCTGGTTATCGAATCACAAATCCTCTATGAGGTAACTTAAAAGAAAAAGAAATGAAGACGACTAGACGCCAACAGTCATGGGGCATAAGATATTTCTTATGATGCCAATGGTACATGGAATAATTCCAATCATTTTTGGTAGGACTTGTTCATATAATCAATCAAGAATTAGTAAACTTGTCTAGCTCCATTTTTCTGTTACAGGAAAATATCTATGTGAAATCAAGAGAACTTGAACTAAAACACTGGAAGCTTTTATCTTGAGCGGAGTACATAAAAATACATCCAGATTTTTTTTTGTAGGAGTAGTTGGGAAGATCAACAAAGAATTAGTAAAGCTTGTCTAGCTTCATTTACATGTTACAGGAAGATAGCTATGTGAAATCAAGGATAAGAGAACATGGACCAAAACACTGGAAGCCTATATCTTTAGCGGAGTGCATGAGACATTCAGTAAAAAAATTAAGAAGAGTTAAATTGTATCTGTATGAAAAGCAGCGTGCTGTAATACCTGCCTCATCTCCTTATGTATCATCCCGAAAAGAAATAATGAGATGATCTCTACTATTAAGAGCAAACTGGTGAATGCCTGGTGTCACATTTTCAGGATGGACAATAATACCCCCACGTCCTCAATTCATATTTCCTCCCTCAAACCACCCGGTCCGCACTCCTCAAAAATAGCTAACCATCTTATCTTATCTTATCTCGCACCGCCTCTGCAGCTCCACTTCTACGCGCAGTCCTGCCCTCGAGCCGAGACCATCGTCCGGCAAGTCGTCCAGCACCGCGCCGCGCAAGACCGCTCCGTCCTCCCCGCCCTCATCCGCCTGCAGTTCCACGACTGCTTCGTCAGGGTACGTACCATATGTTGTCAGAGATCGATAGCGTTTGCCCGATAGCCGTGCAAACATGTCGAAGAAAAACCTCCTGTGATGTCTAACAACGTGGTATCGTTCGTACCAGGGCTGCGATGGCTCAATACTCATCGACAGCGCCGGCGGCAATGTGGCCGAGAAGGAGGCCGATCCCAACCTGACGCTGAGGATGCTCGACGTGATCGACGACTGACATAGGCATCCCCAATGGGCCTGCCAAAGATGGTACCCGGAGTTTACTAAAGGCCCAGGACTCGAAGAATAAGAAGGCTCGGAAGCCCATTTAGTGTTAAGGAAAGATAGTTTGTATTAGGAAAGATAGAGATTTGTAATCTTACGGGTTGGGTACGAAACCCTCCCGAACTCTGTAACTTGTGTATTACGAAACCCTCGGCTCCACCCTCTATATAAGGGGAGTCGAGGGACAAAGAAAGGATCGAATCTATTGTCAACAGAACCCTAGTTTTCATAATCGTCGAGTACTTTTCGGCTGAAACCTTCGAGATCTACTTGCCCTCTACTTCTAGCAAAACCCTAGTCTACAATCTGTAGGCATTGACAAATTAATCCTTTGTCAATTGGCGCCGTTTGTGGGGATTAGAGGTTGCAAGGAGCTGATCTCGATGGCACGTTCAGATTCGTCGACTTCATCGGTGGCCAGCAATGCAATGGATCGAGGTAACGGGAAAAAACTGATCTAGTCGATTTTATTCCTCACCCCTCCCGTGTGGATGCATGTGCCTATGGAGGAGCCCATCGTCATGACGTTCGGAGAATTCCGATTTGGCGTCAACAAGGAAGGATCTTACCGTCTCGAAGTTCCGATCTCGTCGGAATTTTCAGCGGTCGATTCTGACTTTTCGTCGAGTGACGAGGAGTTTTCGTCGCCAACCGTCGACACCAAGGCAAACGGAAATCTCGTCAAGATCTTCAGCACATCTTTCGAGTCGTCTGCGGACTCCGTTATAAGCAGCGACTCCGATAGCGTCGACAGCTTCAACTTCATCGACAAGTCTGTTGCTGTTGGAAAGGTCTTCACCAATCTTTATGATGGTGTCACCTATCCTGATAAAATTCAATGCTCAAAATATCATCAGATCTATGCGATAGAAGAGGCAGGACGATCAGAACCAGAAACGTCAGAGGCTTTCAATGATTTGGGAAATCCATACATCGATCCCGCTGATCTCAGAAAAGGCTTAGGCACTAAATATGCTGGGTCTTCAACTCGCGCAAGAGTTCAACTCCCGCATGAAGCATGGGATAGGGCCGCAAAAGCTGTCAACACCCGGATTTTTAAGTCCTGGTGCCTATTATATCACTCATCGCAATCCCAGGAAGATTGTTGTTGCGAGATATAACAGTTGAATCAGTATGCGGAGACCATCAAGGTCATCGCAAAGGAGCGTAGAACTCTCCGCCAGCTGGTCGCGAAGAGGGACTCCACCATCCACCGCCTCAAGGCCAAGCTCGCCGTCCTGAAGGAGACCGTCCCCACTCAGGCGGAGCATCTCCAGATACTGGAAGGAGAAGGCGAGGGGGAAGACATCCAAGGGGATGGCTACTCCTATGTTAGCAACGACAATGACTACGAGGAGGAGGAAGAAGGAGACATGGACTTCCACCAGCACCTGCCTGCCGGGATGGACACCACCTTCCCGCTCCGCATCGATGGATAGTTTCCATCCCCCTCTGAGCACTTGCGTAGTATGAGATGTATCGGTCCTTTGTATCCGCCCCATGTATCGTAGATTGTTGAAAGGGTTCTTCAAACCCTCCGGATTGTTGGCTTGTAATCATTAGCTACATCTATGATCCCTGCATCGAGCTTGGTACTTGCTAGGGTTGGAGAAAGTGGAAAAGTGAGAGAAATGCCCATGCCAAAGCACACCCGGCCACCTTTGGCCAAAACCTTCTCTGGCCACCCTCTCGACGCATCTCCTTGTCCTGGAGCCTCCCTACAGCTCAAGGACACCAACGGTACACAGCCCCAGCTCGCCAAGGCTTGGCATTGGCCAGAACCAGCGCGTCCAAAACATGCCAGAGCATGCCAGCCGCCGTGGTGATCACGCTCTGGACGCGCCAGTACATCGCGCGCTCGAGCGACGTCGTCCTCCCCTGCATCCCTACCACTGCGTCGAGCATCCACTCCACACCCTCTACCACCTAGACACACTCGCGTGGCGGCGGCCTTGTCACGTCGTCCTTGCCGGCGAAGTACCGCGGGTACTGCCATGATCACCGCACGCGCCCGAACGATTCCGTCGTCCTCTCGCTGCGCCCGCTACACCTAGAGCATCGCCAGGACAAAGCCTACACGATGCCGTCCTTCACTTGCCCCTTCGATCGCCGAAGCGCGCGCCATGGCCGCTCCTCCACAGCACCTTGCGGCACACCTCGACCCTATAAATAGAGCCACTCCCAGCACGCTCTCTTCACACCACTCGACTCCCCTCTCACCACTGATCCTCTTCACCACCGTAGTTCGTCCGATTACTGCCGGAGGCGCCTCAATTTCAAGATCGGAGCCGCCGGGGGACGCAGCTCACCGTCGATGATAGACGCCACCCCGAGCTTCGCCACTGCTACCAGCCGCCTCAGCACCCTCGACAACGTCGCCTCGCCACCAGTAGAACACCGCGGGAACCCTGGTATGCTCTTCGACCCCCTACTGCCGCCGTGAACTCGTCGGAATCCCGCCGGAGACGACGGCCTCTGTGAGCCGTGGATCTCCTCTCTAATCTAACGGTTCACCTCGCGCATAACGTTTCGCGGGTTTATGAGCCCCTGACGGGTGGCCCCCGCTCGTCAGGCAGCCCACGCTCACCAGATGCGTGTTGGGCCGCGCAGTGAGGGTTTAGTCTGTTTCGGCCCGTTAGGTTTTCCCGCGTGGCCCAATAATTCAAAAATGAATTAATTCATTTAGTTCAAATTCAATTCTGCTGCCCACTTTAAAATTGAATAGCTTAAAATCTACTACACCAAATATAACAAATTTTATATATTCAGAAAGCTCATAAAATTATCTAAATAATGCCACTGGCCTCATACCCAAATTCATATTTAATTTTAAATGATAAAAATAACAAGGCAGGGCCTTTTCTAACTTCAAGTAAATATTAAAAATTATTTATAACTGATTTTAAGTTAATTCCAACTCTAATAAATCACTTTTGACATAATCTAATTGTTTATGCAAAAATATAGCATGGTTGTTTTGCATGATTATGGACTAGATTCAAATAATGGTTATGGAGCCATTTCTAGCCCATTTCACACTTACACCTAAATTTAAGAAAATAGTATGAGAGCTCCTCTCTCATTTAAATTGTGATCCTAAGTAGTTCAAATGGAGGTAATGACCCTGGTCTAATAAGCCTCATGCTTGGATACTTAGAGACATTAAATCATTACCATGCTAGGTATTAAAATGCATGAGGTAGAGCACCTCATTTAAATTGTTACTCCCTCATAATAGATATGAAATGTTGACCTTGGTCAACCTATATTTCATACCTTATTATTATTTGTGGAGATTAAATCTTGATAGGATTTAATGTGAGGAAATTATTTTCCCCAAGGAATTAAATAGCAAACCCCATAAATACTTAATAAGAGGAAATTATTTATCTCTTAAGTAACAATCAATCAAAGTAATCCACCATGCCATGTTTGATTGATGATAGAATTAGTGTGTGAACTCTTTTGGGTGTTTTTAGTTTAGTATGTGAGCTTGGTTTAGTATTTATACCTCGTATTCGTATATAGACGCTAGTAACGAGGAGTATCAAGAGGAGGAAGCCTACTCCCAAGAAGAAGAGGAGAACTTCGATCACTACTCTGCTCAAGGCAAGCTAATAATCTTGCTAACCATCTTGATGCAAAGCTCTACAAGAGCAAGGCACCATCACCCCTTTTAAATTTATGTTTTACCTATCCCATGTTTTTACTTTGCAATTACTTTTGCTTATATACTTCAAAGTACTTTTTGGTTTATGATTTCACTTGGTATAGAGTAGAACAAGATCAAAGGTTATCTTAGAAACACTCAAAGCTAGATAGCACCCATCATGAAATAGTTGCTAGTGCTAATCAAGTAAAATGGGACTACTGTAGATGGGAACATGTGACTTTGAAATGAAGTTGAAACCTTGGAATGGTGATTCATTCCATTGAATGGTTTTGAAGGTGTATATGACCAAGAGAAGATGGTGATTTTTGTTGGAGATATGCCCAAGAGGCAATAATAAAAGTGGTTATTATATATCTTTATGTTTATGATAAAAGTTTATATACCATGCTATAATTGTATTAACTGAAACATTGATACATGTGTAATATGTAAACAAACAAAGAGTCCCTAGTAAGCCTCTTAACTAGCTTGTTGATTAATAGATGATTAGTTTCATAATCATGAACATTGGATGTTATTAATAACAAGGTTATATCATTGTATGAATGATGTAATGGACACACCCAATTAAGCGTAGCATAAGATCACGTCATTAAGTTATTTGCTATAAGCTTTCAATACATAGTTACCTAGTCCTTATGACCATGAGATCATGTAAATCACTTATACCGGAAAGGTACTTTGATTACATCAAACGCCACTGCGTAAATGGGTGGTTATAAAGGTGGGATTAAGTATCCGAAAGTATGAGTTGAGGCATATGGATCAATAGTGGGATTTGTCCATCCCGATGACGGATAGATATACTCGGGCCCTCTCGGTGGAATGTCGTCTAATGTCTTGCAAGCATATGAATAAGTTCATAAGAGACCACATACCACACGAGCAAAGAGTACTTGTCGGAGACGAGGTTGAACAAGGTATAGTGTGATACCGATGATCAAACCTCGGACAAGTAAAATATCGCGTGACAAAGGGAATTGGTATCGTATGTGAATGGTTCATTCGATCACTAAAGTCATCGTTGAATATGTGGGAGCCATTATGGATCTCCAGATCCCGCTATTGGTTATTGGTCGGAGTGAGTACTCAACCATGTCCGCATAGTTCGCGAACCGTAGGGTGACACACTTAAAGTTGGATGTTGAAATGGTAGAACTTGAATATGGAATGGAGTTCGAATATTTGTTCGGAGTCCCGGATGTGATCCCGGACATCACGAGGAGTTCCGGAATGGTCCGAGAATAAGATTCATATATAGGATGTCATTTTATGTGAATAAAATGATGCGGAAGGTTCTATGGAAGGTTCTAGAAGGTTCTAGAAAAGTCCGGAAGAAACCACCAAGGAAGGTGGAGTCCACTTGGGACTCCACCTCCATGGCCGGCCAACCCTAGTGGGGAGGAGTCCCAAGTGGACTCCCCCTTAGGGGGCCGCCACCCCCCTTATGGAAGGTGGAATTCCCACCTCTAGTGGGAATCCTAGCTTGGGAAGGTTTCCCACCATATGGAAGGTTTTGGGTTTGGGTCTTATTCGAAGACTTGTAGTCCAACACTTGGGGCTTCCACCTATATAGAGGGCCAAGGGGAGGGGGCCGGCCACACCAAAGCCTCAAGCTTGGCCGCCCCCTAGTGGCCGGCACCCCTCTCCCCAAACCCTAGCGCCCGCTCCTCCACCATATCCCGCACGCTTAGCGAAGCTCGCCGGATTTCTCCACCACCGACACCACGCCGTCGTGCTGTCGGATTCAAGAGGAGCTACTACTTCCGCTGCCCGCTGGAAGGGGAGGTGGACGTCGTCTTCATCAACAACCGAACGTGTGACCGAGTAC
The DNA here is from genome assembly GCA_030979885.1 of Lolium multiflorum. Taxonomy (NCBI): domain Eukaryota; kingdom Viridiplantae; phylum Streptophyta; class Magnoliopsida; order Poales; family Poaceae; genus Lolium; species Lolium multiflorum. The sequence continues at coordinate 36,081,791 of CM061753.1, forward strand.
GGAGGTGCTGCCCGTTCGTGGCGCGGAACCGATCGTGATCAAGATCTTCTACGCGCTTTTGCAAGCGGCAAGTGAACGTCTACCGCAGCAACAAGAGCCTCCTCTTGTAGGCTTTGGAATCTCTTCAAGGGTGAGTCTCGATAATCTCCTCGTTGCTACCGTCTTCTAGATTGCATCTTGGCTTGGATTGCGTGTTCGCCGTAGGAAAATTTTTGTTTTCTATGCTACGTTATCCTACAGTGGTATCAGAGCCGTGTCTATGCATAGATGGTTGCACGAGTAGAACACAATGGTTTGTGGGCGTTGATGCTCTTGTTATCTTTAGTTGAGTACTTTGCATCTTTGTGGCATAGTGGGATGAAGCGGCTCGGGCTAACTTTACATGACCGCGTTCATGAGATTTGCTCCACGCTTGACATGCAACTTGTATTGCATAAGTGGCTTTGCGGGTGTCTGTCTCTCCTACTATAGTGAAGATTCAATTTACTCTTCTATTGACAACACTAGTATCACCGTTGTGGTTCATGTTCGTAGGTAGATTGGATCTTGCTCGAAACCCTAAACCACGTAAAATATGCAAACCAAATTAGAGAACGTCTAACTTGTTTTTGCAGGGTTTGGTGATGTGATATGGCCATAATGTGATGATGAATATGTATGAGATGATCATTATTGTATTGTGGCAACCGGCAGGAGCCTTATGGTTGTCTTTAAATTTCATGTTGAGTAGTATTTCAAAGTAGTTGTAATAGTTGCTACATGGAGGACGATCATGAAGACGGCGCCATTGACCTTGGTGCTTCGCCGACGATGATGGAGATCATGCCCGTTGATGATGGAGATCATGTCCGTGCTTTGGAGATGAAGATCAAAGGCGCAAAGACAAAAGGGCCATATCATATCACATATGAACTACATGTGATGTTAATCCTTTTATGCATCTTATTTTGCTTAGATCGCGACGGTAGCATTATAAGATGATCCTCTCACTAAAATCTCAAGATAATAAAGTGTTCATCCTTAGTAGCACCGTTATCAAGTCTTATCGTTTCGAAGCATCTCGTGATGATCGGGTGTGATAGATTCGATAAGTACATATAACGGGTGCAAGACAGTTTTGCACATGCGGATACTAAGGTGGCCTTGACGAGCCTAGCATGTAAAGACATGGTCTCGGAACACGTGATACCGAAAGGTAGAGCATGAATCATATGATTGATATGATGAACACTTTGAGTGTTCGCCATTGAAATTACATCTTGTCTCGTGATGATCGGGCATAGGTGTGATGGATTTGGTTCGTGTGATCACTAAGACAATGCGAGGGATATTGTTTTGAGTGGGAGTTTCACCTAGATTTTTAATTATGTAGAATTAAAATTTGAACTCAATTTGTCATAAACTTAGTCTAAACTATTGCAAATATGTTGTAGATATGGCGTCCCCAATCAATTTTAACCAGTTCCTAGAGAAAGAAAAGCTTAAGAGCAACGGTAGCAACTTCACCGACTGGTTCCGTCATGTGAGGATCTTCCTCAATGGCGGAAATCTGCAATATGTGCTTGATGCACCGCTAGGTGACCCTCCTGCAGAAACTGAAACCGATGAAGTAAAGAATGTTTACGCGACTCGGAAAACTCGGTACTCTCAAGTTCAGTGTGCCATCTTATGCAGTCTGGAATCCGATCTTCAAAACGTTTTGAGCACCACGATCCTCATGAGTTGATGAAAGAGTTGAAGACTATTTTTGAGACTCATGCGGCCGTGGAATGCTATGAAGCATCGAAACACTTTTTCAGCTGTATGATGGAAGAAGGCAGCTCCATTAGTGAGCACATGCTCGTTATGACCGGGCATGCGAAGAAACTCAGTAACTTGGGAATAGTGATTCCTAACAGACTGGGGATTAATCGTGTCCTTCAATCACTGCCACCAAGTTACAAGAACTTTGTGATGAACTACAATATGCAGAACATGAACAAGGAGTTTCTGAACTCTTTGGCATGCTAAAAGCTGCTGAGATTGAGATCAAGAAAGAGCACCAAGTGTTGATGGTCAACAAGACCACCGTTTCAAGAAACAGGGCAAGTCTAAGGGAAAATTCAAGAAGGGTGGCAAGAAAGCTGCCACGCCTCCTATGAAACCTAAGAACGGCCCTAAGCCTGATGCTGAGTGCTATTCTGCAAGGAGAAGGGACACTGGAAGCGTAATTGCTCCAAGTATTTGGCAGATCTGAAGAGCGGCCTTGTCAAGAAGAAGAAAGAAGGTATATCTGATATACATGTTATAGATGTTTATCTCACTAGTTCTCGTTCTAGTACCTGGGTATTTGATACTGGTTCGGTTGCTCATATTTGTAACTCGAAACAGGAACTAAAGAATAAACGACAACTGCTGAAAGATGAAGTGACGATGTGCGTTGGAAACGGATCCAAGGTCAATGTGATCGCAGTCGGGACACTTCCTCTACATCTACCTTCGGGATTAGTTTTAAGCCTAAATAATTGTTATTATGTACCTGCGTTGAGCATGAACATTATATCTGGATCTTGTTTAATGCAAGACGGTTATTCATTCAAGTCTGAGAATAATGGTTGTTCTATTTTTATGAATAATATCTTTTATGGTCGAGCACCACAAAAGAATGGCTTATTTCTGTTAGATCTCGATAGTAGTAATACGCATATACATAACATTGATGCTAAGCGAATTAAATTGAATGACAATTCTACTTATATGTGGCACTGTCGTCTTGGTCATATTGGAGTGAAACGCATGAAGAAACTCCATACTGATGGATTACTTGAATCACTTGACTTTGAGTCACTTGATAGATGCGAAGCATGTCCGATGGGAAAAATGACTAAGACTCCATTCTCGGGTATGATGGAGCGAGCTACTGACTTATTGGAAATCATACATACAGATGTATGTGGACCAATGAGTGTAGCATCGCGCGGTGGTTATCGTTATGTTCTAACCTTCACAGATGATTTGAGTAGATATGGGAATATCTATTTAATGAAACATAAATCCGAAACTTTCGAGAAGTTTAAGGAATTCCAAAGTGAAGTAGAAAATCAACGTAACAAGAAGATTAAATTTCTACGATCTGATCGCGGAGGTGAATATCTGAGTTATGAGTTTGGCATGCATTTAAAGAAATGCGGAATACTTTCACAATTGACACCGCCGGGAACACCACAACGAAACGGTGTGTCCGAACGTCGTAATCGAACTCTCTTAGATATGGTTCGTTCTATGATGTCTCTTCGATTTGCCGTTATCATTTTGGAGTTATGCATTAGAGACAGCCGCATTCACTTTAAATAGAGCACCATCAAAATCCGTTGAAACGACGCCGTATGAATTATGGTTTAATAAGAAACCTAAGCTGTCGTTCCTAAAAGTTTGGGGTTGCGAAGCCTATGTAAAAAAGTTACAACCGGACAAGCTAGAACCCAAAGCGGAGAAATGCGTCTTCATAGGATACCCTAAGGAAACTATAGGGTACACTTTCTATCACAGATCCGAAGGCAAGATCTTTGTTGCTAAGAACGGAACCTTTCTTGAGAAAGAATTTCTCACTAAAGAAGTGACTGGAAGAAAAGTAGAACTCGATGAGATTGAAGAATCTCTACTCGTTGATCAGAGTAGCGCAGTACCGGAAAATGTTCCTGTACCACCTACACCGGCAACAGAGGAAGCTAATGATAATGATCATGAAACTTCAAATGAGACAGCTACTGAACCTCGCAGATCGACAAGGGATCGTCTGATTGGTATGATCCTTGTCTAAATGTCATGATTGTGGATAACAATGATGAGGACCCTGCGACGTATGAAGAAGCGATGATGAGCCCAGATTCCAACAAATGGCAAGAAGCCATGAAATCCGAAATGGGATCCATGTATGATAACAAAGTATGGACTTTGGTAGAATTACCTGATAGCCGCAAGGCTGTCGAGAATAAATGGATCTTCAAGAAAAACAGATGCCGATGGTAATACTGTCTATAAAGCTCGACTTGTCGCAAAGGGTTTCCGACAAATTCAAGGTGTTGACTACGATGAGACTTTCTCACCTGTAGCGAAGCTAAAATCTGTGAGGATTTTGTTAGCAATAGCTGCATTTTTCGATTATGAGATTTGCAGATGGATGTCAAAACGGCGTTCCTTAATGGAGACATTGAGGAAGAGTTGTATATGGTACAACCCAAAGGTTTTGTCGATCCTAAAAATGCGACAAAGTATGCAAACTTCAGCGTTCAATCTATGGACTGAAGCAAGCATCGAGAAGTTGGAACCGACGTTTTGATAAGGTGATCAAAGACTTCGGGTTTATACGGTGTCATGGAGAGGCCTGTATTTACAAGAAAGTGAGTGGGAGCTCTGTAGCATTCCCGATATTATATGTAGATGACATATTATTGATTGGGAATGATATAGAACTATTAAGCAGTGTAAAGGGTTATTTGAATAATAGTTTTTCAATGAAAGACCTTGGTGAAGCATCATACATATTAGGCATCAAGATTTATAGAGATAGATCAAGACGTCTAATAGGGCTATCACAGAGTACATACCTGGACAAGATTCTGAAGAAGTTTAGAATGGACGAAAGTAAGAAAGGATTCTTACCTATGTTACCAGGCAAGGTCTTGAGTAAGACTCAAGGACCGGCTACGGAGAAGAAAGAGAAAGGATGAGTCAGATCCCCTATGCCTCGGCAGTAGGCTCTATCATGTATGCCATGCTATGTACAAGACCGGATATAGCACATGCTGTTAGTTTGACTAGCAGATATCAAAGTGATCCAGGAATAGAACACTGGACAGCGGTCAAGAATATCCTGAAGTACTTGAAAAGAACTAAGGATATGTTTCTTTGTTATGGAGGTGACCAAGAGCTCGTTGTAACAAGTTACACCGATGCAAGTTGGAACACGATCCTGATGACTCTAAGTCACAATCTGGGTACGTGTTTATATTGAATGGTCTGCAGTAAGCTGGGCAAGCTCGAAGCAGTGCACGGTGGCGAAATCCTCAGAATCGGAGTACATAGCGGCAGAGGCTTCATCAGAAGCGGTATGGATGAAGAGGTTCATTGTAGAGCTCGGTGTGGTTCCTAGTGCATTGGACCCACTAGTCATCTCTTGTGACAACATGGGTGCCATCGCCAATGCACAAGAACCAAGGTCACACAAGAGGCTGAAGCATATCAAGCTGCGTTACCACTCGATTCGCGAGTACATCGAAGATGGAGAAGTAAAGATTTGCAAAGTACACACGATCTGAATGTAGCAGATCCGTTGACTAAAGCTCTCCCTAGGGCAAAGCATGACCAACACCAGAATGCCATGGGTGTTAGGTACCTTACAATGTAATCTAGATTATTGACTCTAGTGCAAGTGGGAGACTGTTGGAGATATGCCCAAGAGGCAATAATAAAGTGGTTATTATATATCTTTATGTTTATGATAAAAGTTTATATACCATGCTATAATTGTATTAACTGAAACATTGATACATGTGTGATATGTAAACAAACAAAGAGTCCCTAGTAAGCCTCTTAACTAGCTTGTTGATTAATAGATGATTAGTTTCATAATCATGAACATTGGATGTTATTAATAACAAGGTTATATCATTGTATGAATGATGTAATGGACACACCCAATTAAGCGTAGCATAAGATCACGTCATTAAGTTATTTGCTATAAGCTTTCAATACATAGTTACCTAGTCCTTATGACCATGAGATCATGTAAATCACTTATACCGGAAAGGTACTTTGATTACATCAAACGCCTTGCGTAAATGGGTGGTTATAAAGGTGGGATTAAGTATCCAGAAAGTATGAGTTGAGGCATATGGATCAATAGTGGGATTTGTCCATCCCGATGATGGATAGATATACTCGGGCCCTCTCGGTGGAATGTCGTCTAATGTCTTGCAAGCATATGAATAAGTTCATAAGAGACCACATACCACGTACGAGTAAAGAGTACTTGTCAGGAGACGAGGTTGAACAAGGTATAGTGTGATACCGATGATCAAACCTCGGACAAGTAAAATATCGCGTGACAAAGGGAATTGGTATCGTATGTGAATGGTTCATTCGATCACTAAAGTCATCGTTGAATATGTGGGAGCCATTATGGATCTCCAGATCCCGCTATTGGTTATTGGTCGGAGTGAGTACTCAACCATGTCCGCATAGTTCGCGAACCGTAGGGTGACACACTTAAAGTTGGATGTTGAAATGGTAGAACTTGAATATGGAATGGAGTTCGAATATTTGTTCGGAGTCCCGGATGTGATCCCGGACATCACGAGGAGTTCCGGAATGGTCCGGAGAATAAGATTCATATATAGGATGTCATTTTATGTGAATAAAATGATGCGGAAGGTTCTATGGAAGGTTCTAGAAGGTTCTAGAAAAGTCCGGAAGAAACCACCAAGGAAGGTGGAGTCCACTTGGGACTCCACCTCCATGGCCGGCCAACCCTAGTGGGGGAGGAGTCCCAAGTGGACTCCCCCTTAGGGGCCACCCCCCCTTATGGAAGGTGGAATTCCCACCTCTAGTGGGAATCCTAGCTTGGGAAGGTTTCCCACCATATGGAAGGTTTTGGGTTCGGGTCTTATTCGAAGACTTGTAGTCCAACACTTGGGGCTTCCACCTATATATAGAGGGCCAAGGAGGGGGCCGGCCACACCAAAGCCTCAAGCTTGGCCGCCCCCTATAGTGGCCGGCCACCCCCTCTCCCCAAACCCTAGCGCCCCGCTCCTCCACCATATCCCGCACGCTTAGCGAAGCTCCGCCGGATTTCTCCACCGCCGCCGACACCACGCCGTCGTGCTGTCGGATTCAAGAGGAGCTACTATTTCCGCTGCCCGCTGGAACGGGAGGTGGACGTCGTCTTCATCAACAACCGAACGTGTGACCGAGTACGGAGGTGCTGCCCGTTCGTGGCGCCGGAACCGATCGTGATCAAGATCTTCTACGCGCTTTTGCAAGCGGCAAGTGAACGTCTACTGCAGCAACAAGAGCCTCCTCTTGTAGGCTTTGGAATCTCTTCAAGGGTGAGTCTCGATAATCTCCTCGTTGCTACCGTCTTCTAGATTGCATCTTGGCTTGGATTGCGTGTTCGCCGTAGGAAAATTTTTGTTTTCTATGCTACGTTATCCTTCAATTTTTGATATAAAACTGATATGGGTTTGAATGCGATACCTTTCCAATTATACAAGTACCCCCACAATACCTGATTATGGGTAGGGCTTAACTAGAAACTTCTGTATTTTAGTATGGGTTCCCTCTAAACAAGCATCATAGGGGTTACGCCGAGGCTGCCTCCGTATATGAGAAATGATGTGAATATGAGGTGAATGTACGACCCAAGCCCTGTGCAGTTCCCGGGTTAACAGTTGGTTCTCACCGGGAGGCCAAGCTCATGGGGAGAGGTGCCTATACTAGGACATATAAGTGAAAGGTTAAGGTTGATGATCCGCGTACTGAGTTACGATGATTCGGGGTTATCCTCGACGGATGTAATCAAAAGTTGTGGCACAAGAGTACAACCTCTGCAGAGTGTTAAACCTATTCGAATAGCCGTGTCCGCGGTTATAGACGATTGGAAAGGCCATACTGTTCCGTTATCAGAATTTTTGATGTTAAAAAGGAATGATGAATTGAAAGGTGAATTTGACTTGGATCCCAAGTGATTTGTGGGAATGACACTAATGTTCCCAATTGAGCTAGTCTAGCAAAGGATGAGTCTTTAATAAATGTTTATCAAACTAAAACTTGGCTTTATGCAAATAAACCTAGAGCTTAGCACCCCTTACTACACTAGACATGCTTTTACCTTAGCATTAGTTCGCGAGTACCTTAAAGTAATCATGGCTTTGCCCTGGCTATTCAAATGCCAGACTTTGAAGAGGAGCAACAGTATCAGGATGACGGACAACAGGACGTCTACGATAACTAGGATCGTCTTCTAACGTCAAGCGTTGCCTGTGGAACAGATAGTCCACTACTACTACGCTTCCGCTATTTGTTATGTTCGTTGATCATTAGATCAACTATTTGTGTAATATTGGATCATGTGATCTATGGATGTAAGACTCTACGTGTTGTAATAAATGATGACTCTATGATATTCAACTATTATATCTCGCAACAACAATCTTCCTGGGATTGCGATGAATGATATAATAGGCACCAGGACTTAAAAATCCGGGTGCTGACAAAAGCCATGGATGGTTCAGAACCAATGACCACCACTGCTATTGTACAAGAACTACAAGCATACCAATATAGACTTGCTCGGGTACGTAGAGAGCTGGAAAAACAGACAGCATCCTTGAATAGGAAAAAGAGGCAGCTTCCGCGTCAGCAGCAGCGAAGAGCTCGTCGACAATCGAAACTTCGGCGAGATAGCCATAGAGAGGCTCGAAGGAGAATGAGATCTCGGTTGCAAAACATACCCGAAGAAGAGAGAGGAAACATAATTCAAAATCTCGATATGTCCTTCATGTCGATTGATACAAGGGGAAATATCATTCCGAAAACACAAGAAACAGGTTACATGGCAACACAAGCTTACATCCTCGCGTCCAGACCACCTCCCGGAGACCCGAGAGAACCATTGTTCAATATGGCAATGGCTGGAGTAGGAGTTATGGGAACAGCGTTCGCAGCCACGCCTCCCGAAGCAAATCCTCGGCAAAATAGTCCACGACCCACCACAACGGTGCAAGACCCACCAAGAACAAGTGGAGCAAGAGACACAACAGTTCAAGTAAGGGTGGACAGAGCGAGACAAAGAAGAGAACGTCGGCACTCACGAAGTTGCCGACGAAGACATGTGTGGACTCCGTGCTTTATGAGAAGAGTTCGAAAGACTCGAGTCCCAAAAGGGTTCAAGTTACCCGAGAATTTCAAGAAATTCGACGGCCTCAGATCCTGAGGATTGGCTCGTTGATTATCTCGAGATGGTGAAGCTGGTAGGAGGAACCAGAGCAACAGCCATGCAAAGTATCCAAGTTCACTTGAGTGGTGCCGCAAGATATTGGATAAATAAACTTCCCCCAGGCTCCATCGACAGCTGGGATAATTTCGAGGACATTTTCGTGAGAAATTTCCAATCCACCTGCAAGAAACCTGCATCATTGGAAGAGTTGAGGGCATGTCGACAGAAACACGACGAGTCGATGAGAAAATATATACAGAGGTGGAATATCATCAAAAACTCGGCAGAAGATATATCCGACGAGAGAGCAATAGACGCGTTCATAGCAGGAATTCGGCGGGAGATTTCGTCGAGGACTTAGGGAGAACTAACCCTAAAACAATATCAGCACTGATGGAGATAGCCAACAAGTGGGCAGATGGAGAAGACGCAATATATAATAAACGCCAGAAGAGGATCGCGGTCGAAATTTTCAAAATAGAAGGCGATTTTCTCGCCAGTTCTACAACAACGACGCTCCTGGCCATATATCGGCTGGTTTTCGGGGAAATCCTGGGGAAATAGTCGAGATGACTATCAAAGGAGTAACGAGCAACAAGGCGACAATAGAGGTGATTCTCGCGGCAACAGGCAAACTAGTGGACCGAGGTTTCAAAGACCTTATGTGTCCCCCGAGGAGATGATGAACGGCCCGTGTCAAATGCACTTCTATCTTGACAACAACGGAAAGAGGCAGTCAGGACATCTCCGAAAGACTGCCGAAATTTTCAGGCAATGTTGCGAGCCGCAGGAATTGCAAATGCCCAAGCAATGAACAGAAACCCCCGGGGCCAAGGAGTGAGATCCACCTTCCACCTCCTCCTGCAATCACGGACGAAATTGGCACCAGCTCAGAATAGCGGCAGCACCACATCCACCACCGTATGTTGATCCTAACTCCAACGGTGCGGTCTCGATGATTCAGAAAGCTAGGCCATCCAACAGGCGCAGAAGGTAATCTCACGACAAGTGTTCATGGCAGAGAAGATGCCTCCACCAACAGTTGAGTACTTAAATTGGTCGGGGCAAGACATTGGCTTCACAATCGCGGATCATCCGCGGCAAGTTCCTCGACCAGGACAATCGGCACTCATCTTACCCGCAATAATTGCTGGTTTCGACGTGTCGAGAGTTTGCATAGATGGCGGCAGCAGCTTAAACCTTATGTATGCAGATACATTGAGGAAGATGAACATATCCCTGGCAAACCTGAAACCAACTGATACACGTTTCCATGGGATCACACCAGAGAAGCCAAGTTATCCGTTGGGCAAGATCAATCTCGACGTTCATTTGGAACCCGAGAAAACTACAGATAGAGAATTTGGAGTTCGAAGTTGTGGATTTCCCGTCGCAATATCACGCTGTTGGGACGACCAGCATATGCCAGGTTTATGGAAGTGCCACACTATACGTACCTGTTGTGGAGGTTGCTCGGGCCCAAAGGACCTATCACAATTAAGGGAAGTTTCGCGCTATCTGATAAGTGCGACAAGGATTTTCATCGTCGAAACTTTCGGGATGCAAAGAATATATGGCGCCAAGGCTCACGGATTATGATGTGCTACCAGATGCAGGGAGGTCTCTCAGGGAGCCAACCTTCAACACTGCCAAGGATTCGAAAGAGGTGCAGATCCACCCGACGGACCCAAAGAAAACAACATCCATTGCAACAAACATGGATATCGCATAGGAAAGCGCGCTCGTCGAGTTCCTCCGTGAGCACTGGAAAATCTTCGCATGGTGTCCAGCTGACATGCCAGGAGTACCCAGGGAACTTGCCGAGCACCACCTCAACTTGGATCCTCTCGCGAGACCAATCAAGCAACCTTTGCGGCGTTTTTCGGAACCCAACCGCAAAGCTATGTTATCAGAAATAGATCGACTTAAAGATGCTGGTTTTATCAAAGAAATACCTACAGAAGCCACGTGGGTAGCTAACCCAGTGATGGTGCCGAAGAAACACATGAAAGTCCTTCGCATGTGTGTCGACTTTACGTGTCTCAATAAACATTGTCCTAAGGATCACTTTCCTCTCCCAAGGATCGATCAAATCATCGACTCCACGGCAGGATGCGAACGTCTTTCCTTCTTGGACGCGTACTCTGGTTATAACCAGTTCATAACACCTTATGGCGTGTTCTGCTACAAAACAATGCCCTTTGGTTTGAAAAACGCGGGAGCAACATATCAGCGGATGATGCAGAAGTGCCTTGCAACACATATTGGAAAAAAATGTGCAAGTCTACATTGACGATGTCGTGATAACATCAAAGAAGCGGTCAACATTAATCGAAGATTTGAAGGAAACTTTCGACAACCTCGATAAGTTTTGCCTAAAGCTGAACCCGACAAAGTGCTCTTTTGGAGTTCCTGCGGGAGAACTTCTCGGGTTCCTAGTATCAGCAAGAGGGATTGAAGCTAATCCCGAAAAAAAGCCATCGTCACTATGAGGAAACCAACAAAGTTGAAAGAAATACAACGGTGACGGGGCGAGTCGCAGCTTTAAGCAGATTCGTCGCCAGACTAGGAGAAAAGGCGTTGCCGTTCTATGCATTGATCAAACAGGGGGAGAAATTTCAATGGAACGAGGAAGCAGATAGGGCCTTCGAGAACCTCAAGCGGAAAATTTCGACACCACCAATCTTGGTAGCGCCTAAAGAGAAAGAACCTCTCCTCTTATATATTGCAGCCACACCTCAAGTGGTTAGCACGGTTCTAGTAGTCGAGAGAGAAGAAGAAGGAAAGCTTCATGGAGTTCAGAGGCCAGTATATTTCATCAGCGAAGTACTGTCGCCTTCAAAACAGCGGTATCCGCAATACCAGAAACTGGCGTATGGAGTATTTACGACAGCAAGGAAATTGCGACACTATTTTTGGCGCACCCGATAATAGTGGTCAATGAAGCTCCTTTGTCAAACATATTGAATAACCCAGAAGCTACGGGTCGTGTCTCCCTTTGGGGAATAGAACTTTCCCCTCGGGACATCATGTATGAAAAAAGAAAGGCAATAAAATCGTAGGTTTTACCAGATTTCATTGCAGAGTGGATGGAGCTACAAAACACGGGGCCTCCAGATTTATCGAGAACCTGGACCATGAACCCGACGGGTCCAAAAGGTTGGAAGGTGCTGGAGGCGTGATATTGGTATCACGAAGGCGACAAGTTGAAATATGTTTTACGGATGACGTTCCCAAACACGTCTAACAACGAAGCAGAATATGAAGCTCTCATACACGGGATGAAGATGGCGAAGGCTTGCGGCGCAACCCGATTGAAAATTTTTGGCGACTCACAATTGGTGGCACAGCAAGTCATGAACCAATGTGATGCGGTTAATGAGAGCATGATAGCATACAAGGAGGTGTATAATGAGTTGGAAAAATCGTTTGATGGATGCGAGGTAAACCACATTAGCAGGCTGAGTAACGATGAAGCTGATGTTCTTGCAAACATCGGGTCACAATGTCTCGCGATCCCTCCAGGCGTGTTTTGGGAAGAAATAAGCGAGAGATCAACAAAGCCAGTGAAAATAAAGAAGAAGGAGAAAGAAGAAAAATCCTCGAGTGCCACCAAAGACTCAGGAGAAGAAGAAGAGGAAGGACCTAGTCATGATGGTGCAAATTCCGTGGATGCGGCTTACATATCATACATCCTAAGGAAAACAATACCCGACGATCCGTTGAAGCAAGGCGAATAATCAGGCGATCTAAAGCTTTTCGTGGTAAAAGGGGAGTTGTACAAACGAAGTATTTCGGGCGTGCTACGAGAGATGTGTCACACCCGAACAAGGAAGAATCATCCTGAAAGATGTACACGAAGCGGGCACCACGCGAGCAGCCGAGCTATCGCGGCTAAAGTTTTCAGAGCAGGATTTTATTGGTTAACAGCAATCGAGGATGCAAAGGAAATAGTGCGAACTTGCAACGCGTGCCAAATATTTGCCGCCGAGCCTCACTCTCCTGCAGCAGAACTGATGCCAATCCCGCTGTCGTGGCCTTTTACTCAATGGGGTCTCGACATGGTGGGAAAACTACACAAAGCTTCGCCAGGAGGCTATGAGTATATGCTTGTTGCTGTCGATAAATTTACAAAGTGGATAGAAGCAAAGCCGATAAATTCACCGGACGGTGCGTCGGCGATTAAGTTCGTGAAAAGCATCGTCTTCGATTTGGAGTCCCTCACAGCATTGTCACAGACAACGGCAGTAATTTTACGTCCAAGGAGTTCAAGGCATATTGCGCAGAAGTGGGCATCAAATTGAGTTTTGCGTGTGCACATCCATAGACCAACGGTCAAGTCGAGAAGGCCAATGGCATCATGCAATGGTATCAAGAAGCGCCTGTTAGGACCATTGGAAAAAGCTCGGCATACTTGGCCGAGGAGCTGCCAAGCGTGTTGTGGAGTATTCGAACAACACCAAATACGACGACACAGGAGACGCCGTTCTTTCGGTCCATGGAGCCGAGGCAGTCCTGCTGATAGAAATAGAGCATGATTCTCCAAGAGTTACAGAATATGATGAAGAAACTTCGAGAAAAGCTTTGGAGGATGATGTCGACGCACTTGATGAAGCTCGAGACGAAGTCCCGTCACGAGTCGCCAAATATCAACAGGACCTGAAAAACTACCACAGTCGACGATTGCGGCCAAGATCCTTCCAAGTTGGTGATTTGGTTTTGCGACTCAATCAAAAAAGTCATGAAAAACTCGAGTCACCATGGCTTGGACCCTACATCACAGAAGTAATCGAAGGAGGAGCATACAGAATCAAGGACAAGGACGGGGATTGCCGAGCCAAATCCTTGGAACGTGGCGCAACTGGGCATTTTTACGCTTAGATGCCGAAATATAGTCTCCTCTGTAAACATACAATGTACTGAAACACCCGCGAGTTTTCAGACGTGCTCTTTTCCTTTTCGGGGCACCGAGTGGGGCCGGAAAAGGTTTTTAATGAGGCGGGCTCGCAGTGCTGCAATATAATAAAGATAGTGGAATTATATATCTTCTCTCAACAGGCTCGGGGGCTTCCTCCTAGACGATACAATATATATATATATATATACAGTGTCGACAAATACAACTCGCAAAAATATCTCGCCTTGGTATAAAGTACCTCGCCAAAATAAAAATATCGACAAAATAGCGGTCAACATAAATCTCGGGGACTCATACCCACAAAGATAGTACAGTATTTATTTTGCCTTGGGATAACCTCGCATTATAAAAAAAAAATACAGACAACAAAACGCCCGGGGGCTTGGCGATGAAAATAAAAAAGATAGTGACTTTACAGCACGAAAATACATACACAAAATACAATTCTTGAAACAAGTTTATTTTCAAGGATTTCCCAATATATTGTCTATCATCAAGCGCTCATTATTTACAGCACGAGTACTATGTTCAGCATAGCTGCCTTTAACGAAGAATTCAGCGTCCATCCGAAGAAGTTCATCCATCATATCTTCGGCAACAGGAGTAACAATATCATCATATTTGCCGAAGTTCCTTTTCCTCTTCGACATCTTAGCCAAGCACTTTGGAACAATCTGCCCCACGTCTAACTTCGGGTAGCAGATTTTTATCATGATCATAGCAAATCTCGCACCAGCAGCCAATTGGGCCCGCACAAAGCCGTGGATTCGAGGAGCATCCCGAAATTTGTCCATTAAAGCAGGAAGAGTCTCTGGCATCTTGTTGCGAGGAAACATGGTGCCATAGACTAGAGATAGAGTCCTTGTACATAAGTCGAGATAATCGCGAACCTGGAGTGCGCGATCTGAAACCTGACAATCTGGCGAGTTCGTTCAGGCGTGCCCCAAAAACTTGAACCATGATCCTTGGCAAGCCGAAGAAGTACATTGGATCGAGCCTCGACACGTTCATCTTCGTAGCAGCATCCAAAAAAGAACCTATTTTTGAAAGAATTAGTGAGAAACGAGGAGACAAGCAAAAAGGAAAAGAAAAACACGAAAACGATAATGAGGCACACCTGCCATATCCAAGCTAGCATCTCGACAGTTGAAGCATAAAATTTTCGCGGCATGTAGCTGCAGCAGCTTGACGTGCGGTGTCCTTTTCAGTTATCTTGAGCTTGTTGGAGCAATTTTTCCCTCTCGAAGATTTTCGAGACTGTTCCATGAGCATAAGGGATTGCTTCTTCATGGATTGGTGTTGTCGAAGTTTTCTTCCAAATCTTCGCCAAATCCTTACTCGTAGAATCTTCAACAAATTTAACAATGACAGGGTTTTCTTCGAAGAAGATGAAGGAAAAACTTCGGAAGGACCAGGAGTTGACGTATAGTTGTCAAAAATTAACTGAAAAAAGAAATTTCGACATCAATCGTTGAGCAAAAGATAGATTTCCATTCATTCTCATAATATATACATGTCTATTACAAAAGAAGGACCTCTAGAGACCTACTGAAGCAGTCATCGCCAAGAACACTATGGCGACAGTGCCAAAAGAAGGAGGTAAAATAAAAAGGAAAAAGCAAAGGAGCATTCAACTAGACCTCCGGCTTTGATGAGCTAGGAGTTGAAGATGGCTTGATCCCGAAATATAGGATTTTCTTCGTGTTGGGCTTTGCCGCCTTGATCAACGATCGCCATTTCGTCTGCTCTATCTGTTCCGTGTCGCCCACTTTCGCCGGTCGATAGTTTGTTGGCTATCAGTGACAAAACAACATGCTTTCAATAGCGACCTTCATATTTTCTTGGCGCATCTTCAGCCCAAGATCTTCGGTGGATTAAAGCACTTGGCAAGAGCAAGGAAAGTTGCGGGTTCCTCTTTCTTGGGAAGAAGTAGGGAAGAGTCGCGACAGCCACAGCAAGCTTGATCAATGCCCTCGCGTGCTTTGTTCCATGGAATTCAAGGAACGAAACGGCGTCAAGAAGAGGATCATTGTCGGGATCTTCAAGCTCAAATTCTTGAGAGGTTTTACCTGTCAAAGATAAAAACTTACTGATCAACAAACGAGTGCAGGAAAGAAAGTCCAAAGGATGTGAAGTGGTTCAGATACTTACCGACAAAGCGACGATTTTGCGACCTTAGACGCTTAAGGATCGCCTCTTCACGAGCAGATTGTGCATATATATCGCTTAGCGAAGTCTCGGCATCGTGAAGTCTCTTCCTAAGATCTTCGACCACCAGCAGATCGGTCTTGGCCTTGTCAGCCTCTCGTCTATGAACGGCATCTGACTCGGCCTTACGAGCCTCTTCACTTTGCTCTAATTTTTGAGCAAGTGTATTGGCACGCTCGTTGACCTCCGCCAGTTTTTCTACCAAGAAAGTTGAAATCAGTTAAAAACATCGACAACAAAGGAGTAAGAACGCAGGAGCAAAAAAAGTAGCCAGGCATTACCTTCGGTCTTACATAATCACGGTACCCAATGAATTGGGCGCCGATACGAAAAAGCTCTTTCATATAAAGAAAGATAAATAAAGAAAATGTCGGTATGGGAAAATATGAGGGCACGCAGAAGCAAACGGAGGAAATATAGACAAGTGACAAGCAAATTAAGAACTTACATCATCCAAGAGAGGGTTAGAGGAGCTACTCAATTGGAGAGTAGGCTCCGGATTGTTTCAATCCTTGCCCTTTTTGGTGAAGGGACAAGGGGCTTGAAGGAGGAGTAGCGGCGACGTTTTGTTGAGGATGCGAGGTTTCCTCTCCTTTGCGGCGTCTCAGGCGACTAGAGTATGTGACGTACTCGTTCGAGCAGCCACATCAGAAGCTGGTACTTTTTCCTCATCATCACTACGATCAAATGTTGACAGCATAAAAAGCAAGATAGACAAGAAAAAATTCAAGTGCAATAAAAAAAAGGAGAGGGGACTTACGAACTGATGAGGGTCTCAAGATACGGATCATAAGCTGCCTTCTGGCGTGAAGGAACAGGTTCTTCGGGTTTGGAGGTGCCGGAATCCTCGACATCATTCCTTTCCTTTTGTTCTTTGGAGAAACAGCAGGAGGAGGAGATTGTGCCGATGTAGTGGCTTCAGAGGCAGCCTCCTTTTATAAGATCCAGATTTTCGAGAATCTGCTGGTTCAAAGAGGGGGCATCTTGGTTATCGTCGGAGATAACGGCCTTTTCCTCGACTTCCCCACCTTCGGAAGGGAGGAAGCGAGACAAGATTTGGATGGTTCTATAAAAACAAGGGAAGATGTCAAAAAAGGAGTTACAAAAAATAGCAAAGCAATAACAAATTAAGCGGCAATGTTTACCTTGGGAAGCGCATTGGTGGCGCTGTATGGTTTTACACGACAAGAGGAAGGGACATGATCCTTTTTGCTGAGAGAGGAGATTCTTCGGACAAGATTTTCCAAGTCCTTGACCTCCAAATTCGTCGACAACCGATCTGTGTCCTCGTTCGGCATAATTCCAGAGGGGTTTTTGCGAGCTGAAGAGGCTGCACTCTGGCTAAGGAAATACGCGTAATTTGGATACTGATAACTCTTTGCCGCGAGTATTTTGCAATTCATGGATGCGAGTCATCAAGGCCTCTGTCGAAGTTTTTCTTCTTCGGTAGCCTGCATCCCAAGAGCGGCGAAGGATTTTCTGCACCATCAAAAGGAGGGATATTGTCTTCAACACATCCATTGTTTCCTCCTGAATGTACAACCACTTCTTCGCCACCCTTGAACTAGTCGGGAAGTTTGACGTCGAAGTAATTGACGTGGGAACGAAATAACAACGCCGCCTATTATAGGCGACATTGGAAGAGCATTACGGCGACAAAGAAAATGCGCTTCCATAATGCCAGTTAGGCTGGACACCAAGGAAGGCCTCACAGAGGGTGATGAAAATGGAGATATGGAGGATTGAGTTGGACGTAAGGTGGTGAAGTTGAAGACCGTAAACAAAAAGCAATCCGCGGAGAAAAGGATGAATGGGGGCGGAAAGACCGCGGATGAGATGATCGACGAAACTTACCCGATACCCCATTGGAGGGGTTGGGTAGCTTTCTTCACTAGGGAAGCACACCGCTTTGGGTTTCTTGCTAATCCCCAGCTTCTTCAGGAGATTGATGTCCTGGTTGGTAATCTTGGACCTTTCCCATTCCGCGGTCCCCAGATCTACGGCAGCCATTGATGATTCAGGCGTGCTTGTGCTGATCAACCGACGCGGTGGCATCAACAATGGCGCAGGAGTACAACTTGGAGAAGATGAGCTTAAGGAGTTGTGGGGAGGAGAAGATTTTGCAGAGGAGAGTAGGAGAACGGCGCGAGCAGAAGTGCTCGAGGAAGAAGAAGGAGATCTTATATAGAGGTGCGGCGAAGCGTTGGACCGTTGGATGGAAAAGAGGTGCGGTAGATGATAACCACGTAGACACAAGGGTAAAAAAGTATTTTAACACTGGAGAAGTTACGGAGCGTGCGCCAGAAAAAGTGGAGAACGTGTGTCCCCACTTGCACGACGTGTCAATCAGATGAGGAATTTGGACCCACGAGGCGTGGCGGACGGTTCGTATCTTCCAATATAGAAATCGTGGCTACCATCAGCAATGACGTCATGGTGGTAATAGAAAAATTCGACTAGGAAGCCGGGCGAGAATATCGACAACATAAGATTATTTCGAGAGCCTTTGATCAAATACAAGTTTTTGCCCAAACGCTCGGGGGTACTTTGGAAAAATAGAAAATTTCGAGTATGACAAGATAGAAATGGTAAGAGCTTATGACCAAATGCAAGCATTTGTTCATAGCCTCGGGGGCTTCCCATCGGAGCGCTGGTCGCGCACCCGATAGATGAAAAATATCGAGAAGGATTACAAATATAGCAGCAGAGATATAAATCTGTGGAGCCTACCCAAGCACAAGTTCTTGGCTGTAGCCTCGGGGGCTACTCCCATCGGGAACGCTCGCGTACCCGATGAATTTTGATTAAATAAAAAGAAAGCATATTCGAGTTACACAGATAACTCTACATATACTCCCATCGGGAGAAAATAAGTCATCAAATATGACTCGATAAAATGTGCTATTCCAACAGCCGAAAAGCACTCGACAATATATTCTCAGAGCGCTAAAAGTCGCGAATAAATCTCGAATGCCGCAAAACTGCGAAAGTGAACCCGGATCCGTTCGAGCGGCGTGGCACCGTCTCGACGGTGGACTACTACTTTTCCGTATCAACAGATACGAAGAAAAATCCTAACGGACGCGTTAGGTACCGATAAAATATGACTGGGACTCGACAAAATGGTAAGACCTTAAGCGACACCTCGAAGTTACACCAGTATCCGAGATCATGTCCGGGACGTGATCTTAAAGTAGGTTTTCATTGCCACTAGAGCAGTTAACTAGTACCTGATCCGTGGATGAACTAGCCCAACTACCGTTATCCCTGTACAAAATAATATTTGCATATCGAAAGATTATGTAATGAGTAAATTGGAGATTTCCACTGATTCTTCGATTCAAGAAAAATCTCGGGGACTGACATAGGCATCCCCAATGGGCCTGCATAAAGATGGTACCGGAGTTTACTAAAGGCCTAGGACTCGAAGAATAAGAAGGCTCGGAAGCCCAGTGTTAAGGAAAGATAGTTTGTATTAGGAAAGATAGAGATTTGTAATCTTACGGGTTGGTACGAAACCCTCCCGAACTCTGTAACTTGTGTATTACGAAACCCTCGGCTCCACCCTCTATATAAGGGAGTCGAGGACAGAAAGGATGAATCTATTGTCAACGAACCTAGTTTTCATAATCGTCGAGTACTTTTCGGCTGAAACCTTCGAGATCTACTTGCCCTCTACTTCTAGGAAAACCCTAGTCTACAATCTGTAGGCATTGACAAATTAATCCTTTGTCAACGACGTCAAGGCTGCCCTCGAGACGGCATGCCTCGGTGTTGTATCGTGCGCCGACATTATCGGATTGGCCGCGAGGGATGCTGCGGCCATGGCGGGGAGGGTGCGGTACCAGCTGCCCACCGGGAGGCGCGACGGGACCGTCTCCAGCGCGGCCGAGGTTCATCTGCCCAGCCCGTCCGTGTCGTTCGCCGACGCTCTGTCGGCCTTCAGTAACATCGGCCTCGACGTGGTTGATCTCACCACCTTGCTGGGTAGGTGCACTCCTTTACTGAACATTTCACGAAGTCCATAGTTTAAAATTAACAATTTGACATTCTAAAGAGCGGTAAATTTAAACAGGTTCACACACCATGGGGTTCTGCCACTGCATGTTCGTCATGGACAGGCTCTACGACTTCAAGAAAACCGGCACGCCGGACCAGACCATGGACGCCGGCCTGCGGGCCTCGCTCCAGGGCAGCTGCCCGCCTCACACGGTGACGCCGCAGAACGAGTCTGGCGACGCCATCGTCCCCATGAACCTCCTGGCGCCGCACGGGCCCTTCAGGCTCGACAACTCCTTCTACCGAAGCGTGCTCGCAGGGAAGGCCGTCTTGCAGATCGACCAGGAGCTGGCGTCCGACGGCATGGCCAGGCTCATCGCCACCAAGTTCGCGGTCGGGCCGCGCAAGTTTCAGAAGCAGTTCGCCAGGTCCATGGTGAAGCTGGCGAGCATACACGTTCTCACCGGAGAGGGAGGGAGCTGAACTGGCGAAAGGTTAACAGCCGATAGTTTTTTATGAGTGGCAAGATCAGTGCCTTCAAGTTGAGTTTTAAATGTTTCCCGTAGAAAAGAAGTTGAGTGTTAATTCTTAATGATTTGCTAATACATGTATGCTTAGAATTTCAGCTATTTTTCCAATCATGTTTAAGTCAATTTGTGTGAAGTTTCAGTCATTTCATAACATTTTTTGGTTTATTTTCCCAATCTGTATCTGTATCTGTTGCAGTTGCTTTTTTAGCTATAGTGTAGCGAATCTTAGCTCTTGAATCATCTGATCTTTTTCCATGTATCGGTCCTGTCTCTGAAACCTCTCATCTTTACCTACACATTTTCCCCAAGAGATTAAAGATTTCCAAGATGAGGTATGTTGACAGGCAGGCCCAGAAAAGTGAATTTAGTGGTACCCGGATTGGAATATTAGTTCCTTCGAACGGTAACTAATGGGGTCGAGACAATCTTTTCTTCTTTTTGCAAAAAAACAATCTCTTTTTCCTTCTACATCTGGCCTCATGTTCTTCCCACCCCGTCTGGTCCATCATGCCTAGTCTTTTCCTTCTTGCTCCATGATGGTCTTGGAGACCTGGTTCCAAGCCTAAGCATGCCCGTCCCAAACCCATTCGGTGACGAGCCTCGTTTCGCTCGTAAGATGTTAGCATCTTTTTTATATGGATTAGATCATAACATAACAAATTTTACGTTGAGACAAAGCTTATTTTGTAGCATGAATTTCAACAATCTTCTGAACAACATAGAAAACACTTGCTTGCGCCAAACAACCACTTAGGCTAAACAGTTACCAAGCTCGAGCAAAGCTCAAACTTGTCAACGTGAACTAGCTTTGTCACCATATCAGCAGGGCATACCTTCAGTTTACCTTGTTCAACAATGTCGCGAACATAATGATACTTGACATCAATTGCGTTGTGCTCTCATTGAACATTTGACCTTTAGGAAGGTCTATGTCACTTTGATTGCCACTAAACAAGTTAATGCAAGAATCATCTTCACAAAGCTCAACATACACACAACCAAACAGACTCTTGCAAGCTTCGGCAATAGCTATGTATTATGTGTTGGTTGTACATTGAGAAACAACATGTTGTAATGTTGTTTTCCAACTCATAATACATCCACCAATAGTAAACACATAACATGTAATAGACCTCCTCTTATCCAAGTAGGCATCAAAATGTGAATCCACATAGACAGCGAGTCCCTCACCGGTCTTGTCAAACTTTAAGCAAGCTTTGGATGTGCCACGAAGGTACATGAAAATCCACTAAACAACTTTTTATGTTCTTTACCAGGATTAGCCATGTATCGACTAACCAAACTCATAACATATGATAATTCAGGACCGGAACAAACCATGACATACATCAAGAAACCAACATCACTAGAATATGAAACTCGTGAAATGTACTCAAAATCTTCATCAGTACCAGGACATTGCAATGCTAACAATTTGCATCATGCATATTAAAATGTTGAAGGATTTTTTGTTGACTTCTGTCATGTCTTTGGATACTTCACCGTTCAGATCATGTGGTGATCTTGCTTAGCTTATGTAAGTAATTAGTCTGAGATGTTTGATTTATTGAGATTGCAGATCCGATATTTTTTCTCTCCCCTGAAGTCTCCGATCTGTTTATTTGTTCTATAATTGCTTTTGGATTCTATATTTTCCTGTTTTTATTACCGATGTATTCATGGATCTTGGATCCCCCAAAATCTGTTTTGCTTGTTTGTTAATATATGCAGAATCTGTGATATATTCATGATAACCTGTGACCGTGGAACATGATTGTAGCCTGATGTAAATTTCTGACGTGGAGAGGGCCCACGTTGGTCCATGCATCTTATTTATCTACTTTATGTTGCAGAATATTCTTGTTCATATACCCCATTATATTTATTGAGCCAATCGTTCTTGTTCAAACAGATTTTTTTTGTTGAAGGGAATCTCAAGAACAAATGCTTCAGATCCAAATGTCAATGGATGGTTTGTTCTGAATAAAACTTTTGTTTAATCTCCATATGTGTAAATCGTGTTGGAATTCTGTACCATTTTTTATGGGTAATATCGGAAATTAATTTCGTATCATATAAAAAATATGGCAATGTCAGAAATAAATTTCTATCATATGAATTTTTTTGTTGTGCCATGAGAATGGAAAAAAAAAAAGAAAAATGAACGGTAAAGTTTGTGTATTATAAACCAATTTTATGGTTCAAACTGATCTATTGAATGATTTTGGTTCATGCCATATTAATTTCCCATTCTATCCTGGACAGAACTACATCGAGGTCGACCTTGTTTTTGCTTATAGTCAGGTCACCGAAACTATCCATTTGTGGTAAAGGAATATTTCCAAAAATAGTAATAGTGGGCCCGCGTGGGAACCAAAGGAAAGCACGGGCTACTCTTCAACGACGAAGTAACAACCGTGCGGCTGATGGAGGAGTGGTTTAGCTCGGAGGGCGGGGAGGTCGGCAGCCTGAACCGTCCGCCGAATGGCAGGGAGGCGGCAGCCTGCCAGGGGTGTGGAGGCCGACGGTGAGTGGCTCGGCGCCGGAGGATGGGATGGACGTGAGAGAGCTAGCCGTGGACGGGCGCCAAATAGCGAGTGACCTTGGCGGCGTGTGTGGCCACAGCGGCATGAGTAACCCATGCGGTGGTGTCGGGAGAATGTGAAATTGGGAAAAGTTTGTTATTTTAAAATTAAAGTTGGGGAAATTTGGGTGAGGAAGAAAGCAGGATTGTCCGACTTTTCTCAGTACTCCAATACCAACAAGCACTGACATGTGGTTTTCTGTAGTTATCATTACAAAAAAAGTATTATCATCCTAATGACCAAGAGATAATAATATTTTCCATTTATTTGCAAAAAATTGTTTGGTTACTTAGTATTTTCTTTTATGCTTTCATGCGATAAATGATTTGTTCATCCAATTTGCACCGGGAGTACTTTATGTTCACATTCTTATATTTTTATGAAAATAAAACTTCATGCTAACTCGATAGATTGATTGTGCAGGATGGCTACGAGTTGACAAAGAGATTTTTGATATACATACTCAAGTACCTTGCTAATGATATTGAAAATAACAAACAAGATGTTGTGCGAGCATATGTTATTCACGATCAAGAGAGCATGGATTTAATAAATAATATAAGAAATAATATGTCGGTCTCGTTGCCTTTTATAATTATTACACTAAATTATGTGATATGATCTTATGATATTTTAAATATTATGTGGTTATTTTTATGTACTTAAATGTTTTTGCACATCATTTACACTTGTAATATTTGTGAAACTACATAAAGTAGAGATCCATGTAATATTGTGACTGGCATAAGGTAGGGAGCCGTGGCGAAGCAGGGGCATTCCACTAGTATTTCTAGTATTCAACTAAAGTACATCACTATATTATATACTTTCTCCAATCTATATTAATTGACTTAAATTTATCTAGATTTATATATTTCTAGACTCATTTTGTGTATAGATGTGAACCTAGATAAATACAGATCAATTAATTTAGGATGGAGGAAGTAACTTTTTACTATGTTGTGATGATGAACTGATATATTGTGAAGTAAATTGTTCGAATGAGCTAACTCCGATTTTTTTATCTAAAGGCATAAATATGAGGTGAAGAGGAGATTATACTCGGAATAAAATGTTCCTCATATGCAGGCAGTGGAGTGAATAAGGCACGCTTCCAAAAACATAAATAGTTACTCAGAAAAATACAACAGAAAACTGGAAATTAAGGCCTTAAAAATCCTTCATCGAAACATAATAACAGAATGAAATATAATAAAGGATCAGGAGTGCAAGCTGCCTGAAACGTACTACTCTACTCCTACCAAGCATCACTTTCAACCGTACGAAATCTTCTTTATCAAAAAATATCCACAAAAGATTCTAAAGAGTAGAGAGTCATCGAGCCTGAGCAGCGAACATTCACGTGGCATTCAGCAATTCTAGAAAAATCTCTTACCTCCTAGACATTTCTCATCCTGAGGCGCTGCACTGCATATAGGAACGATGAATCCAATGAATACTGGCGTTAGCTTCCATCCGATGGTGCGTGATGAATGGCAGATGCATGTCTGCCGGTTGAGCAACATCAACGATTGTGGTATCTCCAGAGGTGCTTTTGGCGGAAAAATTATGAACGAAGTAGTGAATCCAAATTTGAACCGCTACATTGTAATAGTAGATATAGAGATATACATAAGCCAAGATGTAAGAGCATTCAATTTGCAAATTAATGCATTGACTGAAAAAAAAACTTCCTCGCATGAAGATTTGGACATACAAAGTTACGAAATATATAACTTACTGAAATGGAATTTAGTTTTGTGCAAATCATGGAACTGCAATTTTTAATCTCTAATATCGTCAATACCAAACTGCCATTGCTCAATCTGAACCTTCACCGCAACATGTTTTCAGGCAGAATCCTTGTGACGCTGGGAAACATCACGACTATATCGGCAAGATCACCGTGATGAACATATGCAAGATCAGCCTGCAGGTACTTTTCACCTCAGAACAACCTGTGCAAGCTCTTGAAGCAAAACCGTAGCTGAAAAAATTACTTCTCAGTTAGAAAGGTTAATTGTAGTGCGAATGCTAAACTGAGATGAAAATTGCTGCAAAATGGGTGCCGCTACTTATGCAGATTAGCAGAGTACAAAAGAAAATTGAATTATGATGATAAATAGGAAAAGATAATTGACAGTTAGGAGTTAGGAGTACATACATAAATAATGGACTTCAGGTTATAACTCAAAAATAAATGAAAATTTATACGAATATGCATATGAGCACTGAAGTTTTTTTCTGGCAAGCATATTTGATCTTGACCACTTCAAAACATGCCCAGCTCAACAAAGTGGAATCTACAGGTTTGCTAAACTACATTATCATACAGATATTGCAAGGCTTCAGTACTGAATGATTGTTAAAGTTTTTCTCATAAAACATTGGACACCAATAATCAACAATTTCAGGTAGTGAAAAACAACAATGAACAATTTATTAGCAGTGAAATGTACTAAGCAAGCAAAGGAGTGGATCGTCCAAAGAGGCTAATTCTAATCATTTTCTATACTGTGAAAGCAAGAGTAGCTATTATGCAAACTGGTGAACATCAAACATCTAGACTGGTTTCTAAATATTGTACTGCGGTTATGACACATGTCCAAGAAAACTTCACTTTTGTTGAGAATTATTTCCCTGAATTTCTAAATATTGCAAGTGGTCCAGGTAACAGAGAAGATTATAACATTGGCCAAAGTATAAACATGCATAAGTTTCTCTACAATCTTCCTGAAGGTACCTTCCGTCATATTAGACACAGAGAGAGTACAAGGCATCACTATGGGCATTAAACACCCATCTCAATGCATACATTAAATGGATGACCTATTAGTGTACGAAATGTTGACATCTTCAGGTAGAACTAGGGATGACTGGCAAACGAAAAAACCTTCTCAAGAAGGAAATGACATATTAGTGTATGAGATGATACAAAGGTGCTATTAGTTAAATTTCACCAATAAATAAGTATATCTATTTTCTGAAACTTAGAGTAAAATCAGAGGCATCAAAAGAAAAGATGTAAAATTAGACAGCAAGATTAGATTGGGCCTTTGCTTTCACTTATTCAGATTGGACCTCCGGTTGATCTATCTCTATGATTATGTACAAGCTAGTTAATTATGCACATCGATTAATTAACTTTAATTGCTATAATCTGTTAATTGTCCACAGAAATGTCAGCGCCTAAAATAGAAGAAGCAAGAATTGTAAGTTGATAAACTTGATGACAGAAATATAAGAACCTTAGAAACAAATATAAAAACATGTCCGCATTTTATCACCACAATGATCTGATATTTAGGAGTGGAACGGAAGAAACATATACGATATAACCTTTTCTCTACAACTTCTCACATGCGTACAAAACTAATGCAGATAACCTCTGATCTATGAACACTTAACAATAAGCATTGTGAGCTTGCAGATCACACTGTGGTACTAATGCACACCTCATTCATGGCTGCGTAGCTAATAGCACGACCTTGGCCTTCAGTATCCGAAGGCACCCATGTCGCCAAAATCTCCTCCAACTTCTCGTGAATAACCTAAAACTGCAAACACATTTGATCATAAAAATTGGCAGCATAATCATCAATGTCAAGAAGACATGTAACTTAAAGACATGTCATTGCAAGGAAAAGAATAATCACATTAACACCTGATTTAGGCATACAGAAATGTGACACTGCAAGCTACGTTTTTACTACAGTAAGAACACTAAAATAGTACTGTCCCCAACAAATTAATTGAAAATTATCTAGTAGTAACATATACTGAGACTAGCCTACAAATTGCACAAAAAATATTGCTAGTACATAAACAAAAATACTGGTACCATGTCAAGAAAAATAGGACATGATCAGAAAACTACATCTCAGGAGCGAGATTGGGGATGAGCGAACATATGTATCTCCGGCTGCCGCAAACATCTCCTATCTAATATGAACATAACTTCAATTGCAGGCACACAAAAATGTCTTATATCACTAAATAGCTCTACTTAGTTTTATTGGAAAAATGCTTTGGAACACCCAAAAATATGCTTCCAAAATCGTAATAAAAAGGTTTTAACAGTCGCACTGATACAACAAACACAATATAAATTAACACCAGGTCACCGATAGAGTGAGTGAGAGAGAGGAGTGAATATCTCACTGTGGGTGCTGAGCACCGAAAGCGGAGACGTCGTAGTGGTCGCCGAGAGTAGCACCGCAGCACATCACCACAAGGAACACCACACCAGCACCATCACATCAGCAGCATCCGCACTGCAGAAACATCACCACCACCCTCACAGAACAGCACCAACACCATGAAATCAACAGAGCCATGAGACAGGAGATCGAGGGCGATGGGGTGGCAGAAAGCAGGCGGAGTAAGCCGGAGGGTCGTCTCACCGACACGGGGCGGAGTCTGTAGCGGCCGGTGACTGCGGAACCGTCAGGGGGAGGGGCGTGCTCTTGAGGTCGTGGTCCCGTGGACATAAGAGAGAGAGGTCGTGAGGATCAAATCGAGCGGTGGGTGGGGGGGTCGACAGAGATTCTGCAGAGAGGCTGCGCCGGAGATGGTCGGCGACCGACCGGAGCAGGGCGGCGGCGGCATGGCGCAGAGAAAACAGAGTCGTGTGCGTGCCGCGTGCGGGTGGCCGAGCGTGAGATAAATGAGAGAAGGAGAGAGTGGGGTGTTGGGCTAATTTTGCTATTTGGGCCGGCCCAACAGGTCTGGCCGGAGTGCCCCAACCCGACCCCTACCGCTCACTCATTCTCTGTTCTCTCTCCACCCCTCATCTCGCACGCACCTCTCGCGATCCTCTTCTCCACTGCGCCGCCGCCAGCTGTCGCCCCGTCTGGTACCTGCCACATCCGCCGCCACCGTCGACCGGTGGAACTCCGTTGTCTCTCCTCTGCTACTTTCTCCGCCGCCACGATGTACGCCCGTGCCCGCACGCGCTGCTACGTGAAACCCTAGCTTACCAGCTTGGGCTCGACGGCGTTGCTCTGGACGCCTCCCGCTGATACCGGCGCGGACATGGGACCACCGGCGCTGCTCCGTGACGCCGCCATGGACCCCTCTGCTAGATCCACGCCTCCGCGCCACCCTACATCACCCAGGCGCGCGTGCCCGCGAAACCCTAGCCGTGGAGCTCGGGCTCGCGACATGGTGCCCGCGCCTGCGCCCCCAACAACATGTGGTAGTCGTCGACGTCGGGGTAGAAGGAGCATAGGAAAGCAGGGACGCTCTAGGTTTCATACACATTATCTGATATAGTTGGATTTGATGCTGAGACGTCCTGGGGTCCTTGTATTCTCTGTAGCATGCTGGGGGAGACATAGAATCAGTAGAAAAAACCTACACTGTCTGCTTGCTAAATTACAACGGATAGAGAACCACACGTACATAAGCTGATAGGTCTACTTTTGTTCAGACTATCCAAATAACCATCTCGCCCTTGTCCTAGAACTGATATGCATCCATATTTAGTCAGGTGGCCCCCCTTTCCCTGCTTCCCTATGTTCCTGCTACCCTGACGTTGATGACTGCCTGTTGTTGCCTGGGTGATCGGGGCCTCCCCACCGTGGTGTGGTGGTAGGCTGCGGCTTCCCTCTCCTCTTCTTCAGCGATCTCACTGCTCATGTGCAACCATACATAGCAGCTCATTGCTAGTACTAATCTTGTTACACCTAGCAGTTGTTAGTATATTGGCATGCACCTAAGTGGTCATGATGTCTCTAGCTCCAGCAAGAAGTAAGATGTATGATGTAAGTTGGATAGTAGTAGCAGCTAGCACTTACTCAGCTAGCTGTACATGAGCTGCATGTTAGTTACTTGACAACGCTTTCTTTGCCAGTGCGTTACAATTTTTGAAATAATATTACAATTTTTGATATAATTTCTAATGCGTATGCAATTTCCATCCTCTCTTCCTTTTCTGATCAGTTAATCTAGATTTGTGCATTATATTACATGTTCTGCTATTACAGAGTATGTCATCTAACTGGTAAAATATTACTTGCAGACTAGGTGAATAATACCTCATGCTATAATATTTTAAGCATGAATACACAAAACTTAGGAGTACATGCATACTTTTATCTATTTAAGAAAAATATTTTCCAATACGAAGTAGATTATCACTCTTGCTATCAGTAATTATTTCCATTAATTGACCCAAATTTAACGAATTGTATTGCAGGCACTGCAATCGATTTGTCGTCCCCAGTCGTCATTGAGGGAAAAGCTTGCTGGAATCTGTACATTGATGGACTTGTCTTGTTCTGATGGTAATTTGCTTGATGCACTAGCTGCTGCGATAAATGTAATATGTGGTTTCTATTGCTTCAACAGATGCATCCCTTGTAATTTGAAGTTATATCTCTTGATGCAATTGTTGGTAATGCATATTAACTTGACCTCAACATATATTTTGGTTAAGAAGTGTCATCAATTTTCTTATAGTCCATTGTAGTGGTTGTTCAAATTTAGGAAGGTCCTATTTGCCATTGCTGAGAAATACATAAAATGAACTAATGGAAGACAATACCTCCCCAGTCCTCTTAAAATAAAAATAAGTATGAAAACTTTGTTCATATATATGCTTCTGTGTTCTGGATCTTATGCTAGCTGGCAGAGCTTGTTGAGGTTGTCACTTAGCTAGGTTAGCTTGTGTAGAATTAACATGTGTTGTGGCATTTATTTACCTTCATTATAATGGTCTTCTGTCTATACTTCACACATGAGCTATGTTTGCATCATACGAAATATGTCTACCCTTTTATCATGCAGAATATTTCTAGATTTAAAGCATGGGCTAACCTACTGTTAAATATTTGTTGGGAATGGACATGTCTGGATTCTATTCTTCAAGTGCATTGATTGTTGACAAAAAAAACCTTAGTGGGGCATCGCGTGAGTGTTTTGGTTATTAAGACGCAACCACCTACGGCTTACCACAGCGATTTTGCGCTCTAAACCATCCGATCGGCGTACTGAACGTCCCAGATCATCCAGTCTATTCCGCAGCAGCGCTAACATTGTTCGCTGTAAGTGAAATCATCCCAAATGGGCCAGTCCACCGTTGCAGGGCTGCTACTCCCGAGACTGAGTTGGGCGTTTTCTGGTTAACTGGGCCGCTAAGAAAGCCGATGTTCCAGCCACGCTCGGCCTCCCTCTCACGGCGCCTCCTCCCCTCCCGGGCCAGTCCAATCCTCTTCCTAACAACCCGCGCAATCATGCCTCACCCCTCGAGATGCGGCACCCCTCCATGAATTCGGTCTTCAGCGGCGGCGTTCCTCTCCGGATCTTGAGCTCGACCGGCGATGTACTCGGAGACGTGCCAGTTTTCTCAGAGCCTGAGCAACATGAACTAGCATCCGCAGGGGTGCTCTACAGTCCTACTCCGATCACGTAGAGCACCACGACTTCATTAAAGGAGTAGATTGCAGCCGTGACTTCCACTACAGGTACTGGTCGCGCCCCTCTTTCTTTACCAAAAGTCACGCCGGGTCTGCGCCCTTTTCTGGTGGAGTCAGCGGCGGAGGATGAGCGACCACGTGAAGGTGCTCCAGACCTGCATTCATCTTCAATAGCTCTATTGACTTCCTCAGGGAGCTGCACACGGTGCTGGAGGCCAAAAAGGAACTGCAGGCTGCATGCTACCTTCAAATAATTATCTTGCAAGTTGCAACCAATTGAACACGCCAAAGGCTTTACTGCATTTTCTTTAGAAGTGTGCGCCCCTTGACGCCTTTGGGAACTCATCGCAGGGTGCACTCATCTATCCTTGGAATCAATATTCCTCACATCAAGATACGTAAGATTCCATATTACTTTTTCCTGAATGTATTTGTTTTTTATCTTACCTATTCTGAAGGTCATTGATCGAATGATCTTTTTTTTAATATTAAGTCTGTAACCATTTCAAATTTGGATTTAATAATATCATGTGCTGCAACTCTTATATATGTTAACAAGCTGTTCGATGTACGTACAAGAAGGCTGCAGATCATTGTTCCTGAATTATTAATATATAAACTTAAGCTCTGTTCGTATTTTGTACCTGAAATTAAAATAGTTCCACAAATAAGAATAGACTAATTCATATATGTTCTCATGCATACATCAAGGGTAGGTTGTTCTATTGGTGACATTCATAGATCTTAATGTGTTTTCTCCATCATATATGCTAATTCATATTTGTCTCATGCATAGATCAAGGGTATGTCGTTCTATCGGTGACATTCATAGATTTTAGTGTGTTTTCTCCATCATATAGGATAACACGGAATTACGATTTTGCAGCTCAGGAACACATTTTGGAGATAACATCACCTCTACACTCCCCCTATCATACACTTGATCGTCGCAATGTTCTCAAGTTATTTTTGCATTGCTGATAGCAAAAGAAAATCTTGCTGGGTTGCAATTGGTCTCTATAGTTGGACAGATTGAGAATACTGAAAGCTTTACAAAACTCATCTGCATTGCCACTATACAGTTCCATGCCAGATAGATTGATAATTCTTATTCATGAAATTTCTTTCTTCTAACCATAAGAAATGACATAATCAGTGACTCTTTATCAGGATGGAAGTAGGCTTCTCATTGCATAATTGATGGTGATACATGTTTTCCTTTATTATTCATCATATGGAGTTGCCAACTATTGGTACTGTGAACTATATTAAGATAATTTGCATGGTTTAATATCTTAATCTTCTCTTCAGCAACATGGTGAGCTCTTCCCTGTTTCCCAGTGGTGCTGCCCATAAGCGAGATGTACGTTTTGTTCCTTGGATCTGCTCTGGTGAGTTCATCCGTGTTTCGCTCTTTAAGGCTTTGGTCTCTATATGTTTGACCTAATCTTCTCTAAAATGTTATCATGATTTTGGTGATACTGTGACTTGCGTGCTATGAAAATTAAGGTATTAAGATGAATGGCATTTATACAAGGCTAGGCGTATTTCTTCTCTTCAAAATTATTGACGAAATCCTTGAGGGAGTTTTATAGTTGTATTGTACTGTCAGTTTACTACCATATTAAAAAAGTATTTGGGTGTGGAGCACTATATGTCAATCACGATTAAAATGAACTTCAGATGCTGTTGTAGTTGGAAGTGAATAAAAAGACCTAAAGATCAGTAAGCTGTTGTGAAAATGAGTTGCTACTATAATTGAGGCATGGGACATGTATTATTTGAACGAGTATGGATCTTTATCTGCTTACTGTGTGAAGTGAAGCTGTATATAAACTATTCTATGAAATCTATTTTGACCACTTACAAGTTTGCTTTTTCTGTAAAATATGTTCTTATAATATGCAAGTCATGTATTTGCCAATAAAAATTGGGATTTACTGAATTTGGAGTGACTACTGATATGCTATTTATTTTCTAGTTCAGAATGTCCATCTTGTTGTGATCGTGGCACATACTCCGTGTCAACACCCGGATTTTTAAGTCCAGATGCCTATTATGTCGTACATCGCAATCCCAGGAATAATGTTGTTGCGAGACATAATAGTTGAATATCATAGAGTCATCATTTATTACAACATATAAAGTCTTACAACCATGGATCACATGATCCAATATTACACAAATAGTTGATCTATAAGATCAACGAACCTAAGTAAATAGCGGAAGCGTCGTAGTAGGTGGAACTATCTATCCGAGGCCAACGCTTGACGTTTGAAGCATCCTAGTTCTGATAGATGTCCTGCTGACCGTCATCTTCATAGTGTTGCTCCTCTTCATAGTCTGGCATTGGAATAGCCAGGGACACAGCCATGAGTACTTTAAGTACTCGCAAACTAATACTAATGTAAGTAGTTACCAATTTTAATGGTTTGCTAAGCTCTAAGTTTATTTGCGTAAAGCCAAGGTTAGTTCATAAACATTTAGTAAAGATGCTTGAATCGCTAGACTAACTCAGGTGGGAACATTAGTGTCATTCCCACAACATCAGTTGTGTTTTCAAAATTCAAGTCACCATTCCTTTTCAAGATAAATCCTGACAACGGAACAGTATGGCCTTTCCAATTGTCCGTAACCGTGGACACGGCTATTCGAATAGGTTTAGCACTCTACAGAGGTTGTACTCTTGTGCCACAACTTTTGATTACATCCGTCGGGAATACCCCGAATCATCGTAACTCAGTATGTGGATCATCAACCATAACCTTTCACTTAAATAAACTAGTATAGGCACCTCTCCCCATGAGCTTGGCCTCCCGGGTCAGCGAGCATGTCTGGGGCTGCACAGGGCTTGGGTCGTACATTCACCTCATATTCACATCATATCAATTGTAACGGAGGCAGCCTCGGCATAACCCCTATGATGCTTGTTTAGAGGGAACCCATACTAAACCACATAAGTTTCTAGTTACGCCCTACCCATAATCAGGTATTGTGGGGGTACTTGTATAATTGGAAGGGTATCGCATCCGAACCCAATCATCAGTTTTCACAAAATTACACCAAGTCATTCAAGTCACATTCACCGTCACAATCTTCCAAAGTCATTTCATTTCACCTTGTTCCCATCTAGAGTATTCAATTTTATTTATTTAGCAATAGCAACTAGTCATGAGGGGGTGCTATCTAGCTTTATTTGCTTAGACTAACTTTGATACTCTTGTGCTATTCTAGACCAAGTGAAATCATAAATCAAAAGGTAAGCTTTGTAATATAAAGCAAAAAAGAATGGTAAAAAGCATAGGATAGGATTATTTAAGCATAAGTAAAATGTAAGGGTGCCTTGCTCATCATGAGCTTTGCATTAGAGTGGCTTGCAAGAGTGTTAGCTTGCCTTGGTTGGGATAGGAATCAAAGTTTTCCTCCTCCTCTTGGGTGTAGTCTTCCTCCTCTTGATACTCCTCGTTACTAGCGTCTATATACGAATACGAGGTATACAATCACCACACAATCTTAAGTGCTAAGCTAACACACCAAAGATGCACACAAACCTAGGCTAGCATCACATCTTATTAACATGGTGATTTACTTTGTTTATGTTAAGGAAAAAATAATTTCCTCTCATTATAATTTAATAATATAGTACCTTAATGTGTTGGAGGGAATAATTTCCTCTCATTGAATCTTATTAAAATTTAATCTCTTCAAATAATAATAAGGTATGAATAGTGGTTGACCAAGGTCAACACTTCATATCTATTATTTGAGAGTGAAATTTAAATGAGGTGCTACACCTCATGCATGTTAATTCTAGCATAGTAATGATTTAATATCCTAAGTAATAAAATAGGAGGTTCATTAAACTAAGGTCATTACCTCTTATTGAATTACTTAGGATCAAGATTTGAATGAGAGAGTAGCTCTCATACTATTTAAATAATTTATTTGTATGTGTTAAATGGACTAGAAAAGGGTTCCATAGCCATTATTTAAGTCTAGTTCATGATCATGCAAAACAACTATACCATATTTTTGCATAATCAATTAGAGCATGTCAAATGTGATTTATGAGAGTTGGAATCAACTCAAAATTATTTGTAAATCATTTTTAATAATTATTTGAATTTAGAAAAGGCCCTGCCTTGTTATTTTTATCATTTAAATTTAATTACGAATTTGGGCATGAGGCCAGTGGCATTGTGTAGATAATTTCATGAGCTTTCTGAATATATAAAATTTGCTAAATTTGGTGTAGTAGATTTCAAACTATTCAAATTTGAAGTGGGCAGCTGTATTGGATTAACTAAATGGATTAATTCATATTTGAATTTGTGGGCCACGCGGGAAAATAAAATGGGCCGAAACGAATTAAACGAGCACTGCGCGGCCCAGCAAGCATCTGGTGCCAGTGCCCTGACGAGGTGGGGGCCACCGTCGGTGGCTCTTAACCGCGAGTGCAGCGCAAGGTGATCCGTTGGATCAGACAAGCGATCAACGGCTCACGTCTGTCGTCATCTCCGGCGAGAACCCGACGAACTCACGGCGAGCCTAGGGGGTCGAAGAGCGTACCGAGGTTCCCGCGGGGTTCTGCTGGGTGCTGGTTGACGTTGGCGAGGGTGCTGGAGCTCCTGGTAGCAGTGGCGAGGCTTGGGGTGGCGTCAATCGTCGGCGGCGAGCTCCTGGCTCCGGCGGCTCCGATCTTGCAATTGGGGCGGCTCCGGCGAGGTGGGGTGAAATTTAAGGGTGGAGAAGGATCAGTGGTGAGAGGGGAGCAGGTTGGGTGAACAAATGGAGGGCTAAGCTCCTCTATTTATAGCAGAGGAGGTGGCGAGTGAGGTCTTGTGGCGGAGCGTCCATGGCGCGGCGCTTCTGGTGATCAAAGGGGCAATGCGAGGACGGCTAGGGGTAGGCGTCGTCATGGAGATGCTCGAGGTGCAGCTAGCTTGTCCAGGGCATGATGGAATCGTTCGTGCGCGTGCGGTCTCTGTCACGGCGTGCGCGGCAGGGAGATGATGAGGACGGCGGCGACGGCGTGGGCGTGGGCACTTGATGTTGTCTAGTGGCTAGGGGGTGCTGCGGCGATGCTCGACGCAGGCGTAGCTAGTGCAGGGGTGCGCGAGGGTGCTCGAGCGCGTGACGCTCTGGCGCGTCCAGAGCGCGATCACCGCGTGCACGGGCGTGCACTGGCACGTTCTGGGCGTGCGCGTTCTAGCCAATGCCGTGCATGGATGGGCTGGGGCTTGGTACTGGCGTCGTCCTTGTGTGTAGAGGAGGCTCTGTGACATGGTGAAAGTGAGAGAGGAGAGCCAGAGACATGAGTGGCATGAATGGCCGGCATGGTGCACGGCATGG
The DNA here is from genome assembly GCA_030979885.1 of Lolium multiflorum. NCBI lineage: Eukaryota > Viridiplantae > Streptophyta > Magnoliopsida > Poales > Poaceae > Lolium > Lolium multiflorum. The sequence goes on from CM061753.1 coordinate 36,117,775, forward strand.
TTAGATTAGGTCCTTTTTCTCACTTTAAACGATGGTGCAAGTACATGGCATTGATGCAGGGGTTGCAGGGGTGTGTGATCATCACAAGATAAAAGAGGTTTAGGCTAAGAACCACTGGATAATGAGATGTAACACAAAAGCTAGATGCTGCCTGCCAGGTGTTCGACACAATGGCCGCAAGAACAAAATATTTGAATTTTGGAAATCCTTTTGGTGCACTTCATTATTATATTCAATGTGATGGAATGGTGGTGGTGGTGTCCATTTTGGTGAAGATTTGCAAGAATTCAAAATGGGGGTCATCTTCTCTTTGTTTCAAAGTCTCCACTTGTCAATTCATTTCTGGTCAACCTAGTCAACTTCAGCAGTGGTGGTCAACAGAGAAGTTGTTCACCTTGACTTGGTCTTGGATGAGGTGTCAAGGGTTGACCAAGTTTGGTTTAAGAATATTGAATGGCAGAGGTGCAAAGTGGTGAAGATTTTATAAATGTGTCAAATGACCATTATCATATGTATGTTGAATTTGAAAATTTCTTTGATTTGAATTTGGTTTCTTCTATGCATTTGTGTTTGTTTTTGATATATATGAGTTTTAGAAGCAAGGGATCAAGCAATGGTGGCCCTGTGTGATGGTTTGCATATTTGAGTAATGTTGTATGTGAGTGAGTATTGAGTTAATTGCATTTCCTTTTATTCTTCTCAAATTAGGGTTAGGTGATCTTGTGTTAGGGTTTTAAGTACACTTGATCACTACTAATCACTCATCATGGCAAGTGCACAAAAGAAAATCACTTTATGCATGAACCTATATGTAGCACTATATGCATGAGAAAAGTTTTTGTTTGTTGTGACATTTGAGTAATTGAGATGTCCCTCTTCTTCATTTATTATTGTTGAAACTTGGGATGTTACAAACCCTTCCCTTACAAAAGATCTCGTCCCGAGATCTTAAAAGAAAACTAGGTACTAAAGAGATTTGGGTACTCTGTCTTCATAAGGTCTTCTCTCTCCCAGGTGGCTTCTTCTTCGGTGTGGTTACTCCATTGAACCTTCAGAAACTTGATACTCCTGGTACGAGTGGTTCTGAAAGCTTCTTCTAGGATGCGAATCGGAACTTCGCGATAGGTCAAGTCTGGGCTGAGGTCTACAGATCTGTGATCAATGTTCTTGAAGACTTCGTTCTTCTCCGGTACCTCCAAGCATTTGCGGAGTAGAGAGATGTGAAACACATTGTGTACCGCTGCCATTTCTTCTGGTAATTCCAGTTTATAAGACACTTCTCCTCGGCGACTCAGGACTTTGAACGGTCCAATGTAGCGGGGTGCAAGCTTTCCTTTCAGCTGAAATCTCTGCATTCCTTTAAGAGGGGACACCTTGAGATACACAAAGTCTCCGATCTCGAAGGTCATTTCTCGGCGTCTCTTGTCGGCGTAGCTCTTCTGTCTTGACTGGGCTGTCTTGAGGTATTCTCGAATCTTGTGTACCTTCTCTTGCCTCTCGGAGAACATCTGGTCCAAAAACTTGGCTCTCTCCGACTTCCGACTAGTTCAGCGGGGTACGACACTTCCTTCCATACAATGCTTCGAAGGGGGCCATTTGCAAACTGGCTTGGTAGTTGTTGTTGTATGTGAATTCTGCGTACGGTAGACAGTCTTCCCATTTGGATCCATATTCTAGCACACACGCTCTCAACATATCTTCCAGGATTTGATTGACTCTTTCAGTCTGTCCATCCGTCTGCGGGTGGTATGCGGTGCTGAAATTTAGACGGGTTCCTAGTCCTTCATGTACTTTCTGCCAAAATTTTGAGGTGAATTGCGAACCTCTATCTGACATGATTGACTTCGGGGTTCCGTGTAGGCTGACTATCCGTGAGATATATAACTCAGCTAGCTTTGGTCCTTGGTAGGTGGTTTTGACAGGTATGAAATGGGCAACTTTGGTCAATCTATCAACCACTACCGAGATAGAATCGTTTCCTTTCTTGGACTTGGGCGATCGGTGATGAAATCCATTCCTACCGAATCCACTTCCATTCGGGAATCTGCTGTAGCAGTCCTGTGGGTCGTTGATGCTCGGCCTTGACTCTCGATAGATGTCACACTTGGCAATGTAGCTCCCAATTTCTCGCTTCATTCCATGCCACAGGTTGTTCCTTCAAATCCTGGTACATTTTGGTACCTCCGGGCTGAATAGAATACAAGGTGTCATGGGCTTCCTTCGGGATAACTTGTTTCAACTCTGACGGCACGCACAAGCGTCCGTTGTACCAAAGTACTCCTTCTTCATCTACGGTGAATCTGGTGCTTTTCCCGCAGCTATTTGCTTCTTGATTCCGTCAATACTAGCATTTCCCTTTTGGGCTTCCTTGATCTGACTAATCAAGGTAGGTTGGAGTTCAATGCTGGCGAGAAATCCTTCGCTAACCAGCTCCATCCTAAACTGCTCAAACTCTTGGTGCAGACTAGGTTGCTCTTCGGCGATCATGGAGTTCAACTGACACGGCAGTCTACTCAAAGCATGTGCTACCACATTGGCCTTGCCGGGGTGATAGTGGATTTCCATGTCGTAATCCTTGATTAACTCCAACCATCTTCGCTGCCTCATATTCAGCTCCTTCTGAGTGAAGATATACTTCAAGCTCTGGTGATCGGAATAGATCTCGCATCGATTACCCATGAGGTAATGACGCCATACTTTCAGGGCTAAAACCACGGCTGCTAGCTCTAAGTCATGGGTTGGATAATTCTGCTCATGAGGCTTCAATTGCCTAGACAGGTATGAGATCACCCTGCCCTCTTGCATCAACACACATCCAAGACCAATCTTGGAGGCGTCACAGTACACATCAAATGGCTTGGTGATGTCCGGCATGATTAAGAGAGCAAGAGAACATGGATAGGCATTGGAACTGTCCTTTCTTCAAACACTGCTGGGACTCAGGAATGAGCCGATTGCCTACAATCGAAACTGCCCAGAATGTAGAGGAAGGGAACAAATGAAGTTTCGGTGTTCAAGCGTGGGACCTCTCCACCTCAGAACAAACGAGCTGAGTCATCTCAAGATGAAGACTTGAGTCGAGAGGAAGAAGATAGATATCACCGACCAAGGTGGTGTCTGATGGACTCAGCCACTCCCAAAAAGCGCAGAGTGCAACGGCTTAGAAACTTGGAAGAAGGCGCATGCACACGTTGAGGAAAGCACGACCCGATCTGGCCGTGAAAATTCAGCAAACAGACGGAGGCTCGCCCACCAAGAAAGTGTGGCAACAAAGCGAGACAAAAGCCGTGCGGGGACATCGGCTGATACAAATATGGTGTTCGTTCTCCGTCAGTTTTGTGCTCCAGAGATGAGGAATATCGGTGGCACAGTTTGATTGCGGGCCACGACCGGTTATCTTTGAGAAGCCACGAGAGAGGAGCTACGAGGCATCTGAAAGCCCTATACCTGAAGGGTTATATCAATGGGCAGCCTATCACCAAGATGCTGGTTGACACGAGCAGCTAGTCAACATAATGCCGTACTCCATGTTACGACGTTTGGGACGTTCCAATGAAGATACGATCAAGACCAACGTCACGCTAAGCGTTCAACGGCCAAGTCGGAAGCGGGTCTTCGAACGTGGACTTAGCTGTCGGCCGAAAGACCAACCCTACGTCCTTCTTCATCGTCGGCAGCAAGAGCACTTACGCTATCTGCTAGGAAGGGATTGGATCCATGCTAACTGTTGCATTCCGTCCACAATGCATCGGTGCATCATACAATGGGATGGAGATGAAGTGGAGGTTGTTCATGCGGATGATTCAGTCGACATCTCTTTGGCTGCCATGAACATGGGAAGCAAATGACCAAGAGCCGCTCTCTGGAATCAACAGGACGGCTGTGAGCGCATCGAGGCTACAAAAAATGGGGTGAGGCTGGTCTTATCCACTGGCCTGACAGTGTAGCAAGATCCAAGTCTATGGACGTACGTGGCAAGGCCGATCCTGCGATCGGCCCCAAAAATAAGAAACAGGATCTCACCTCAAGCATGCCACGTCGTTATAGCGGAGAACCAAGAAGTTGTAAACCCTCGTTAAACATTGCAATTGGAAAGGAGGCCGATTCTAGCAATCGGCCACAATTAGCCCAACATTACTGTGTTCAGCATTGATTTAGCGAGGCGATGGAAAGCTGGGGTATGGGTTTACGGCTGATGAGCTAGAAGAAATTGAAATTGGTCTAGGGATAAGCCACAACCAACATTTATCAGCAAATAGTCGGATCGACAACTGCAAGGGCAGCCGATTCCAGCAATCGGCTAAAATTATTCGCACCACACGTGTTCACTGTTGTGCTATTTATCATGGTGAATGGTGAGACAAGCTTGAATTGGCTGAAAAGCCGATATCTTCAATCACTTGAAGGATTCGGCTCGGGGGGCATACACACAGAGAAGGTTCAAGGCCACGAATTATGTACCCAGGAGGAAGCCGATTCATGAAATCGATCGGCTAACAAAAAATCGAAAATACAAAAAAATTTAAGCACAGCCGATGCTTGGACATCGACTTTAAAATTACATAGTTTAAGCTGCCACTTGATCAGGCCTCACTGAAGGAAAATGTCTAAGGCACAGAGTACACCAGTACGGACGTGACCCATACTTTACTTTGAAGACAGGCAACGTCACGACGGCCAGGGCTTCAGCTGCGGCGTCATTGGGACGTGGGGCTGGATTTCTTCAAGGATGTTCTTCACCTCCTCGGAGTTTTCGACCAATATCTCAATGGATGAAGGAAGCGAGCTTTGAGGCGTTGGAGGTGGTGAGCCGATCTGAGCAGCAAAGCACAAGAATTGAGCCAGGAGGAGTTGGAGAGCCTTCTTGGTTCAAGAAAGGGATTTGCTGGTCCTGCCGAGCCCTCGCGGTGCATCGACTCTTTGTGCGTAAGCTTTCCTGTCCTGTGTTGATGGGAGTTGGAGGCTGACCCTTTCCTGGAAGCCGATGGTGGCACATCTGGCTGGTTTTGCTGTCCCCGAGGTGCCCAAGCTGGAGCTTCGTCGGCTGGTTTGCATGTCCTCGATGATATTATCTTCGGTAGAGGTCTACAAGAGCAGGATTATTGGACTTAATAGGCTACTGAAGCATAGAGGGGTGTTGCCCTTCAAAGTTGTCCTGGCCACCTTTTTCGCTACTATTCTCGCCTTGACTGGGGCTCGGGGGCAGCTGGCCTGAAGATCCTTTGCTCTTGGGAGCCGACTTTGGTTGAAATCGGCTAACTCTGCACCACAATTTTTGTAAAACAGTGGTGAATTATTGCGAAGGGAACCACGGAGCTGGTGAGAGGAGTTTGAAGGGGAGCCATTATCATTGATAGGCTCTGGGCCTGTTTGTTGCTGCAAGGGAACAGAGCATCACAAGGAAAGTTGCAAGCAAATGGTACCTGTTATGCAGATGTATCAGCTTCAACGTCAAGTTGTTTCAACTACGGTCCTAGGAGCTTTCCTGGAGGCGTTAATTCGGGAGTTTGCCGTCCGGGTCTAACATCACGATCGGATGATTTGGAGTCCAAAATCTAAGGGTCCCAAGGCTGTGGGCTGGACCTATTCGATTGGAAATTTGGGATCTGAATTTGAGCAAGGATTGCAAGTTACCGTCTGAGGGGATAACTGGATTGACCATCTTGCAATTTATTGTAAAACTGATGCGTTGCCATCGGCTCATTGAGCATTGACCAAGTTGACAATCGGCAAAGTCAAGATAAGGGAGAATCGGCTAAATCGATATGAAAGAAATCGGCAAAGTCAAATTGGAGCAAGTTCTTCATTGATAATAAGATTTCTTACATAAAAGAGCTGATTGCTCTCAAAAGGAAGAACTAGGGGTACATTGCCCTACTACTACCGATCCTATTCTAAGGATCCTATCTACGGGCGTCCCTGCCCTCGTCATCGCCGTCATCGCCGCTGTCGGTGCTACTCTCGGCGGGCTCGTCGTCACTACTGCCGCGGCCGCCGGCGGGGCCTTCGTTGTCCTCGTCCTCCTCGTCGGCGTCATCGTCGTATTTGTCGAAGTCGCTGAGGTTGCCGGCCAGGGGGCGCGCTTGGCCGGCGGCTCGTCGGAGGGAGGTGTCGTCCTCCTCCTCTTCTTCCTCCTTCGCCTCCTCGGAGGAGGTGAAGTCGCCCCGGGAAGCGATCGTCATCGCTCTCCTCCTCCGATTCCCCGTTGAGAACGGAGGTCGCTCTCCCCGTCGATCGAGGACTTGTCGTCCTCGGACCAGACGGAGAAGTCATGGCTAGACTCGTCCCCGTCCTCTATGGCGCGGCGAATGTGGGCCACGTGGGCCTCTATCGGGTCCCACTCCGGCGTCGGCTCGGGGGGGGAGGAGTGGACGGAAGGCCCGACGAAGAAGAGGAGGAAGAAGAGGAAGACATGGTGGCAGAGGAGGGCTTTTGGGTGCTAATGCGAAGGGGATGAGAAACAGCAAGAAGTGGCTAAATAAAACGGGATATAGCGGAGATTTAATGCTTCAGTTTTAGAGGATGTGGTGCCAAAGCTGTCAAATCGTGCAGAGAAGTTGAGAAGGCAAGGTATCATGATGAAGAATCTGCGACGGTTACGCTCGCACGACATGACCCTCGAAGAAAAACAGTGGTTTGAAATTATCATTACCAAAACCGGGGGGCATGTGTTATCACCAGATTTTGGCCAAATCAGGAGATGGGCCGTAAGTGAAGATGGGCTTGAAGGATATACACGTGGAGCATCTTTGAAGCGGCCTTGCACGAAGAGTTTGGGCTTAATTGCCCATGTATCTGTAATATAGTAGATCGCATCTTAGTTTAGAATTAAAAGATAGAGTTTAACTCGTGCACGGTTAGGTGCACGCCGAATTAGAAAGTCCCTTGGACTATAAATATGTATCTAGGGTTATCGGAAAAGGAGGACAATCACGTTCACAACAAATACAAATCAGGCGCATCACCACCTTCTTTCGAGGTTTCTCCGGGTAAGCATCATGTTGCCTAGATCGCATCTTGCAATCTAGGTAGCACACGTTTATTCGTTTACCTTGTGCTGCTCGTGCTGAAGCGTTGTTGATGGCGAGTAGCACTACTTATCGTAGATGTTTTGGGGCTTGCATAGATGCTTTTATTTTGCATATCTGCTTAGCTGTGCCGTCCCTCGATATCTAGCTGCCCTTACATCTATCCAGGTGTAAGGGCAGCGTCTTGCTTGTTCGTTGTTTAGTAGATCTGATCCGTTATAGTTGTTCCTTGATTCTTCAAGGATTGGTTTAATATCCGTATGGTTAGGCCTTGCAAACGGGTTGAACGATCCGGTAGTGCGTTAGGTATGGTTTGTTAGTCCTAAGAGGGATGTTCCGGGGAATTAACTTAATGTTGGTTTTTAGGCCTCTTTTAGGGTTAGTTTTCCATTATCTTTCGTGTCTATTAGGCTCAACTACGCGTAGGATGTTCCGATCATCGGTGAAAACCCTAAGTGTCGTAGATTGGTTTAACTTTATACTGATCAAGCAGAGCCCCATGTCATCGTTAACCCGACGTGAACCACGGGGCGATCGGCTTTGTGAGCCGATCCACGGGGCAACCTGAGACCGATCGGGCTCGTATTTAATGTTTACGTGTACGCCATGCAGGAAACTAATCGAAACAATCCAACACCTTCGACCAGGTATAGGTCGGGTTACATCAAGCCGCTAGGACGTGTGCCGGAACATTTGCGGGACGACGTCGAGGGACCGGGGTCCCTGCAGCCTTGGAAGCCTCCCGGCTCTTCGTGTTGCTTAACCACTGCTCGCCGGTGGGTTTTGACAGGCAACAGTTTTGTAGCTCCATCCACTCTGCGATGAAGTCTGGTAGAATCTGCGACTTTATTGCTTTTCTTTTTTCGTACGTGATGTCCAGGGAAAGCTCTATTCCCCAAAGGGAGACACGACCCGTGGCTTCTGGATTGTTTAATATATTTGATAAGGGTGCCTCATTGACTACTATTATCGGATGCGCCGAAAAATAGTGTCGCAACTTTCTTGCTGTTGTAAACACTCCATATGCCAGAAACATGCTGGTACCGCTGTTTGAAGCGACAATACTTCCGATGAAATATGCGGCCTCTGGACTCCATGCGGTTTCTTTCTTCTTCTCTTTTGACTACGAGAGTCGTGCTGACCACAGTGTGGCTGCAATGTATAGCGGAGGGTTCCTTCTCCTTGGGCGCCACCAAGATTGGTGGTGTCGAGATTGTGCGCTTGAGATTCTCAGCTCTATCCCTTCTTCGTTCCACTGAAACTTCTCTCCTTGTTTGATCAATGCATAGAACGGTGCCTTTTCTCCTAACGTGAAGAATCGCCCAAAGCTGCGACTCGCCCCATCAACTATTGTATTTCTTTCAACTTTGTTGGCTTCCTCATCGTTACGATGGCTTGGATTTTCTCTGGATTCGCCTCGATCCCTCTTGCTGATACCAGGAACCCGAGAAGTTCTCCCGCAGGAACGCCAAAGGAGCACTTTGTCGGGTTTAACTTAAGAACTTGTCGAGGTTGTCGAAAGTTTCTTTCAAATCCTCGATCAGTGTTGTCCCTTTTTTGATGTTATGACGACATCGTCGATGTAAACTTGTACATTTTTTCCAATCTGTGTTGCAAGGCATCTCTGCATCATCCGCTGATATGTTGTTCCCGCGTTTTTTAGGCCAAAAGGCATTGTTCTATAACAGAACACGCCATAAGGTGTTATGAATGCTGTCTTGGCTTCATCATCTTCTTTTAATCTGATCTGGTTATAACTAGAATATGCGTCCAGAAAGGAAAGATGTTCACATCCTGCCGTGTCGATGATTTGATCGATCCTTGGGAGGAAAGTGATCCTTTGGACAGTGTTTATTGAGACACGTAAAGTCGATACACATGCGAAGGACTTTCGTGTTTTTCTTTGGCACCATCACTGGGTTAGCTACCCACGTGGCTTATGTAGATATCTCCTTAATAAAACCAGCTCTCTGAGTCGATCAATTTCTGATAGCATAGCTTTGCGGTTTGGTTCAGAAAAACGCAAAGGTTGTTTAATTGGTCTCGGTATTGGATCCAAGTTTAGGTGGTGCTCGGCAAGTTTCCTGGGTACTCCTGGCATGTCGGCTGGACACCATGCGAAGATTTTCCAGTGCTCACGGAGGAACTCGACGAGCGAGCTTTCCTATGCGAGGTCCATGTTTGTTGCAATGAACGTCGTTTTCTTTGGGTCTGTCGGGTGAATCTGTACTTCCTTGGAATCCTTAACAGTATTAAAGGTTGGCTCCCTAAGTGGACTTCCTGAATCTGGTAATACATCATAGTCAGTTGTGAGCCTTGACGCCATGTATTCTGCTTGCATCTCGAAAGTTTCCGACAGTCGATGAAAATCCTTGTCGCATTTATCGACTAGCGCGAAACTTCCCTTGATTTGTAATTGGTCCCTTAGGTCCACGCCTCCACAACAATTACGTGTAATGTGGTACCGCCATAAACCTGGCATATCTTGGTCGTCCCAATAAGGCGTGATATTGCGACGGGAAATCACGACTTGAACTCAGCTTCTCTATCTGTAGTTTTCTCGGGTCCAAAGCGAACGTCGAGATTGATCTTTCCCAGCGGATAACTCGGCTTCTTTGGTGTGATTCCATGGAACGTGTGTCGGTTGGTTTTAAATTTGCTAGGGATATGTTCATCTTCCTTAGTGTATCTGCATACATAAGGTTTAAACTGCTGCCACCATCTATAAAGACTCTCGACACGTCAAACCCAGTGATGACTGCAGGTAAGATAAGTGCAGATTGCCCTGGTCGAGTAACTTGCTGCGGGTGATCCGCAATTGTGAAGCCAATGTCTGTCCCGACCAATTTAGGTACTCAACCGTTGGTGGAGGCATCTTCTCTGCCATGAATACCTGTCGCGAGATTACTTTCTGAGCTCTATTAGACGTCCTAGCTTTCTGAATCATCGAGACCGCGCCGTTAGAGTTGGGATCGACATATGGGGTGGGTGTGGAGCTGCCGCTATTCTAAGATGGTGTCGATTTTCGTCCGTAATTGCGGGAGGAGGTGGCAGGTGGATCTCACTCCTAGGTCCTTGGGGGTTTCTATTCATTGCTTGAGCATTGGCTACCCCTGCGGCCCGCAACATTGCTTGAAAATTTCGACAATCCTTCTGGAGGTGTCATGACTGCCTCTTCCCATTATTGTCGAGATAAAAATGCATCTGACATGGCCCATTCATCATATCCTCGGGAGACACATATGGTCTCTGAAACTTTGGCCCACTATTTTGCCTGTTACTACGGAGATCACCTCTGTTGTCGCCTTGTTGCTCGTTACTTCTTTGATAATCATCTCGACTATTTCCTCCAGAGTTTCCTCGGAAGCCAGCTGATATGTGGCCAGGAGCATCATTACTATAGAACTGTCGACAAATCATCGTCTATTTTGGAAATTTCATTGCGGTCCTCTTCGGCGATCTATGTCGTTTATTGTGTATAGCATCTTCTCCATATGCCCACCTGTTTGCTATTTCCATCGATGCTGATATTGTCTTAGGGTTGGTTCTCCCTAAGTCTTCGACGAAATCTCCCGTCGAATTCACCACAAACGCATCTATTGCCCTCTCGTCAGATATATCTTCTGCCGAGTTTTTGATAATGTTCCACCTATGTATATATTTTCTCATTGACTCATCATGTTTCTGTCTACACGCCCTCAACTCTTCCAATGATGCGGGTTTCTTGCAGGTGGACCGGAAATTCTTCACGAAGATATCCTCAAAACTATCCCAGCTATCAATGGAACCTGGGGGAAGTTTCTTTATCCACGATCGCGCGGCTCCACTTAAATGTACTTGGATGCTTTGCATGGCTGTTGCCCTGGTTCCGCCTATCAATTTCACCATCTCGAGGTAATCAACAAGCCAATCTTCGGGGTCTTGTAGACCGTCGAATTTCTTGAAATTTTCAGGTAACTTAAACCCTGACGGAACTCGAGTTTTTGAACTCGTCTCGTAAAGCACGGGAGCCCACACATATCTTCCTCGGCAACTTCCGGTGACTGCCGATGTTCTCTTATTTCTTGTCGTGCTCTATCCACCCTTGCTTGAGCTGTTCCCTTGCTCCACTTGCTCTCGGTGGATCTTGCACTGCTGCGGTAGGTCGTGGACTATTTTGCCTTGCAGTTCCTTCGGGAGGTGTAGATGCGAACGCTGTTCCCATGACTCCAACTCCTGCCATTGCCATGTTATACAATGCTTCTCTCGGATCCCCGGGAGGTGGCCTAGACGCATGGATGAAAGCCCGTGTTGCCATATACCCAGCTTCCGGTGTTTTTGGGATAATGTTTCCCCTTGTGTCAATTGTCATAAAAGACATGTCGAGGTTTTGAACTAGATGTTCCCTCTCGACTCGGGTATATTTTGCAGCCGAGATCTCGCTCTCCTCTGAGCTTCCCTATGACTATCTCCCGACGTTCCTGATTGTCGACTTAGGTCTGCTCGTCTCCTGCTTGGCGCGGAGGCTGCCTCCTTTCTTCTATTCAGGGAGGCTGTCTATTTTTCCAACTCCCTACTCACACGAGCAAGTCTATATTGATAGGCTTGTAATTCTTCTGCAGTAGCAGTTGTGGTCATTGGTTCTGAACCGTCCATGGCTCTTGCGACTCTGTCCCATGCTTCTTGCGGGAGCTGAACTCTTAGACGTGGGGTAGGCCCAACGTACTTAGTGCCTAGACCTCTCCTGAGATCAGCGGGATCGACATATGGGTTTCCCAAATTGTCGAAAGCCTCTGACGTTTCTGGTTCTGCTCGGTTTGTTTCTTCAATTGCATAGACTTGATGATATTTTGAATTTTGATTTTTGTCGGGATTGGTGACACCATCATAGAGATTGGTGAAGACCTTTCCAATGACAGAGATCTGTCGATGAGGTTGAAGGCATCGTATTGTCTGAATCGCTGCTTATATCAGAGTCCGCAGACGATTCGAAGGACATGTCGCTGAAGATCTTGGCGAGCTTTCCGCTTGCACTGGTGTTGATGAAGCGTGGCGAAGAAAGATCTTCATCGCTTGACGAGAAGTCGGAATCAATCGCTGATAATTCCGAGGAGATCGGAACTTCGAGGCGATAAGATCCTTCCTTGTCGACGCCGAATTGGAATTCTCCGAACGTCATCACGATAGGCTCCTCCAGATACGCACATGCATCCAAACGGGAGGGCGGGTGAGGAATAAAATCGACTAGATCAGTTTTGACCTGTTTACCTTGATCCATCGCAGTGCTTGCTACCGACGAAGTCGACGATCTTGAACGTGCCATCGAGATCAGCTCCTTGTCGCCTCTAGTTCCCACAGACGGCGCCAATTGACAAGGGATTAACCTGTCAATGCCTACGTATTGTAGACTAGGGTTTCGTTAGAAGTAGAGGGCAAGTAGATCTCGAAGGTTTCAGCCGAAAAGTATTCGACGATTGTAAAACTAGGGTTATGTTGACAATAGATTCGATCCTTTCTTTGTCCCTCGACTCCTCCTTATATAGGAGGTGGAGCCGAGGGATTCGTGATACACAAGTTACAGAGTCCGGGAGGGTTTCTCACCCGTCCCGTGAAATTACAAGTTTCTATATTTCCTAATACAACTCTAACTTTCCTTAACACCAATTGGGCTTCCGATCTTTGTATTCTTTGACTTGTGGGCCTTCAGTAAACCCCGGGTACCATCTTTGGCAGGCCCATTGGGGATGCCTATGTCAGTGGGAAAGAGAAGAAAAAAAACTTACTAAAGAGAATAATATAGCTAAAGTTTGGAGTATTACCACGACTAGTAATGTTGATGCTTCACATGTTGCTAAACCTCATATTATCAATGGTAAAATAATTGGTGTTGGCAATGTTTCTACTCCTAGTACAAAGCGTGCAAAATTGCCTGAAACTGCTGAAACTGTTTGTGATAAAAGTGCTGAAATTTTTCAGAATGTTGTAGATCATAATGGTTTCGATTTTGATAGTTGTCATATTTCTGAAGTTATTAAGTTCTTACAAAAACTTGCTAGAAGTCCTAATGCTAGTGCTATAAATTTATCCTTTACAGAACATATTACAAATGCTCTCATTAAAGCTAGGGAAGAGAAATTAAAACTTGAAGCTTCTATTCCTAGGAAGTTGGAAGATGGTTGGGAGCCCATCATTAAGATGAAAGTTAATGATTTTGATTGTAATGCTTTATGTGATCTTGGTGCAAGTATTTCTGTTATGCCTAAGAAACTTTATGATATGCTTGACTTGCCACCATTGAAAAATTGTTATTTGGATGTTAATCTTGCTGATAATCCTATAAAGAGACATTTGGGGAGGATTTATAATGTTCGTATTACGGTTAACAATAACCTTGTCCCCGTTGATTTTGTTGTCTTGGATATTGAATGCAATGCATCTTGTCCTATTGTATTGGGAAGACCCTTTCTTCGAACTGTTGGTGCTATTATTGATATGAAAGAAGGAAATATTAAGTATCAATTCCCTCTCAAGAAAGGTATGGAACACTTCCCTAGAAAGAGAATGAAGTTGCCTTTTGATTCTATTATTAGAACAAATTATGATGTTGATGCTTCTTCTCTTGATAATACTTGATTTGCACTTTCTGCGCCTAGCTGAAAGGCGTTAAAGAAAAGCACTTCTTTGGAGATAGCCCATGTTGTTTTTATTTTTACTACTGTTTTGTTGAGTCTTGGAAGTTGTTACTACTGTATCAACCTATCCTTACAATGTTATTGTGCCAAGTAAAGTCTCTAATAGAAAGTTGATACTAGATTTGGATTTCTGCGCAGAAACAGATTTGCTGTCTGTCACGAATTCGCGTTTCTCTCTCTGTAGAAGAATCAAAAAAATCAGCGAAAATTCATGCATGATCCCCATATATGTACGCAACTTTGATTAGTTTTGAGTTTTTCCATCTGAGCAAGTTAAGTGCCTCAGAAAAATTCGTCTTTACGGACTGTTCTGTTTTGACAGATTCTGCCTTTTTATTTGGCATTGCCTCTTTTACTGTGTTGAGTGGATTTCTTTGTTCCATTAACTTCCAGTAGCCTTTGGTAATGTCCAGAAGTGTTAAGAATGATTCTGTCCTCTCTGAACATATGAATTTTTATTATGCACTAACCCTCTAATGAGTTTGCTTTAAGTTTGGTGTGGAGGAAGTTTTCAAGGGTCAAGAGAGGAGGATGATATAATATGATCAAGAAGAGTGAAAAGTCTAAGCTTGGGGATGCCCCGTGGTTCATCCCTGCATATTTCAAGAAGACTCAAGCATGTAAGGGGATGCCCAAGGCATCCCCTTCTTCATCGACAACTTATCGGTAGTGAAACTATATTTTTATTCCGTCACATCTTATGTTCTTTACTCGGAGCGTCTGTCTGCTTTTATTTTTGTTTTGGTTTGAATAAAATCGGATCCCAACAATCCTTGTATTGGAGAGAGACACGCTCCTCTTTTTCATATTGAACACTGGTGTTCTTAGCTTTATTTTAATGTTCATGGCGAAGGCTGAAAACCGCTTCGTTGATTGCTATTTGGTTGGAAACAGAAAATGCTTCATGTGGTAAATGGTATATTATCTTGAATAATTTGATACTTGGCAATTGTTTTGAGCTCTCATAGATCATGTTTAAGCTCTTGCATCATGTAGTTTAAATCTATTAGTGGAGAACTACCGTAGAGCTTGTTGAAATTTGGTTTGCATGATTGGTCTCTCTAAGGTCTAGATATTTTCTGGTGAAAGTGTTTGAACAACAGGGAAGACAGTGTAGATTCTTATAATGATTGCAATATTCTTGTGTAAGTTTTGATGTACCAGTTCATACTTGTGTTTGCTTCAAACAACCTTGCTAGCCAAAACCTTGTACTGAGAGGGAATGCTTCTCGTGCATCCAAAACCTTGAGCGAAAACTCATGTCATTTGTGTCCACCATAACTACCTAATGTGGTATTTTTCTGCCATTCCAAAGTAAATTGCTTGCGTGCTACCTTTAAAAAAATTGCATTCCTTTGTCTTTACAATACATAGCTCATGGGAAAATAGCTTAAAAACTATTGTGGTGATGAATATGTTGCTATGTATCTTAGTTCTTATAAGTTGCTTGTTGAGCGGTAACCATGTTTCTTGGGATGCCATCAACTTTTTACACCTTTGTTGAATATCATGTGAGTTGCTATGCATGTTCGTCTTGTCTGAAGTAAGGGTGATTTATCATGATTAAATGGTTTGAGTATGCATATTGTTAGAGAAGAACATTGGGCCGCCAACAAAGCCATTATCATGGTGGAAGTTTTCAGTTTGGACATTAATCCTCAATCTCTTATGAGAATATTATCTGTTGTTGAATGCTTAAGCATTAAAGAGGAGTTCATTATCTATTTTCTATGTTGTCCCGGTATGGATGTCCTCAAGTTGAGATCTATCAAAACTGAGAAATCAAATGCGATCTATCTCTTTGGACCTTTGTACAGGTGGCATAGAGGTACCCCTTTGTTACACTTGGTTGAAACATATGTAATGCAATGATAATCCATGGAAATCCGAGCTAATTAGGACAAGGTGCGAACACTATTGGTATTCGATGCATGAGGCTTGCAACTTATAGGAAGTTTTATGCATAACACATATGAAATTATTACAACCGTTGACAAAATTGTTTCCATGTTTTCAAAATAAAAAGCTCTAGCACATGAGTAATCCATGCTTCTGCTGTCCACAACTGGCGCGTGGTTGACGTGGGAGGTTTGATGGCGGTTGACGGGATTGATGGAGTGTCTTGATTCGTTCCCCGACAACGGCGCCAGAAAATAGCTTGATGTCTACTCACGCTTCTTTCCTGTAGAGTGTTGGGCCTCCGAGAGCAGAGGTTTGTAGAACAGCAGCAAGTTTTCCCTTAAGTGGATCACCCAAGGTTTATCGAACTCAGGGAGGAAGAGGTCAAAGATATCCCTCTCAAGCAACCCTGCAATCACGATACAAGAGGTCTCTTGTGTCCCCAACACACCTAATACACTTATCAGATGTATAGGTGCACTAGTTCGACGAAGAGATAGTGAAATACAAGTAGTATGGATGTATATGAGTGGTAATAGCAATCTGAATAAAATATGGCAGCGAGTAAACATGCAGTAGAACAGTAAGTAAATGGTGTTTGCAGTATTGGAAACAAAGCCTATGGATCATACTTTCACTAGTGGACACTCTCAACATTGATCGCATAATAAATAATAACTTCTCTCATTTGTGCTACATACACTCTTTTGTTGGATGACAAACACCATTCAATGTGTAGGGCTACAAGAGCTCCCTCAAGCCGGAGTTAACAAGCGCCACAACATTCAGCATTCATATTTAAGTAACCTTAGAGCATAATAGATCTTTGCAAAATAAACCGAGTACTAACATAGCATACACACTGTCACCATTACACTATGAAAGGGGGAATAGATCACATCAATACTATCATAGCGATAATCAACTCCATAACCTACAAGAGATTATGATCATAATCTACGACAAGAACCACACGATGCACACACTGTCACCATTACACCATGCAGGAGGAATAGACTACTTTAATAACATCACATGAGTAGCACATAGACTAGTAGCGATACAAAGCTCATCATATGGATCTCAATCATGTAAAGCAGCTCATGAGATCATTGTATTGGAGTACGAGAGAGAGATTGACCACATAGCTACTGGGAGGCAGGGTTGATGGAGATGGCGGTGGTGTCGATGGAGAAGCCTTCGGGGCACTTCCCGTCCGGCGGCGTCGGGAACAGAGAACTCCTGTCCCCCAGGATCTTGGCCGCGATGGCGGCGGCTCGGAAGGTTTCTCGTACCGTGGCTTATTTCGTTAGGGTTTTCGATGCGGGGGCTTATAGGCGAAGGGCAGCCTCGGAGGGGCACAGGGCCACCGGACCATAGGGGCGCGCCCAGGCCCCCGGCCGCGCCGCTGGTGGTGTGCCCCCGGCTCGTCTCCGACTCTTCTTGATGTTCTGGAAGCTCCCGTGAAAATAAGATCTTGGGCGTTGATTTCGTCCAATTCGAGAATATTTCCTTACTAGGATTTCTGAAACCAAAAACAGCAGAAAACAGGGCACTTCGGCATCTCGTCGATAGGTTAGTTAAACGCATCAAAACGATATAAAGTGTGAACAAAACATGTAGGTATTGTCATAAAACAAACATGGAACATCAGAAATTATAGATACATTGAAGACGTATCAGCTTCCCTCTGCGAAGGGCCTTTCTTTTACTTTATGTTGAGTTAGTTTACCTACTTCTTTCTATCTTAGAAGCAA